>JBBPDI010000023.1:24151705-24167665 GCA_037974545.1 Cucumis variabilis | reverse complement strand
TGAGAAACTGAGACAAACCTTAAAAGCGTTCTTCAAGGTGAGATTACATTGAGTCCAAGTGAGTTCTAGAATGGTACTGAGTAGATATGAACTTTCTACATTAAGTCTCTATTATGAACCGATTCAGTCATAAAAAAATTATAGGGTTCTGAATTAAAGTACTCATCAAAGAATTATTATCCTAAACATGAGCTTCTGTTTGTCGTTGTCAGTCATGAGTTGGCGTTAGCAATGAGTCGTCGTTAGCCCTGAATCACCGTCAATGAGAAGACGACAAGGAGTGGATCGACCGAAATGTGAGAGCTTCTGTGTGGTGGCCGACCGATGAGATGGAGAGGGTTGAAGATTTGGGGATTTGGGGTTTTTGGTCGTGGATGATAAAAAGAGAAATTAGGGGATTACATGAAAAAAAATTAATAAATTATTAAATGAAAAGTTGGAGGGAAATCAAAATAGGAAAATTTTGAAAAATTTTTAGCAACATTTTTATTTGTTGCTAAAACTATTTAATCTTTAGTGGTATTATTTGTTGTGTTACTAATTCAACTATTTAATCTTTAGTGGTATTATTTTTCGTGTTACTAATTCTTTTAGTGACTCAAATTAAAATTATGTTACTAATAATAATATTTTATGACAATTTTTTTTGTGCTGCTTAAAATGATCATTTATTGAAAAAAATTATTGTGCCACTAAAACATTATTATTGAATAATAAATTTCTTATAGTGATCGATGATTATTCAATGAACTCATTATTTGAATTGGGAGAGATCGATATAAGCCAAGCTAGACTCTTTTGACATAGAAAATCAACAATATACTTCCGTTTCATGCAATTTAGTTTTCTTATCACGAATTTCAATCTCAAGACCCTTCTCGGTTATCTCAGACGAAACTAGTTTGTTAGAGAAATTATCTTGCTCCCTAAATTCGACCCATGCTTGCCACTGCGATTTCTGTTTGATGTATGAATTTGGTAAATTTATTTGACATGTACTTGGGTGTGAAAATACGTCTTTAATTTAGAAAAAAAAAATATGTTTTGAAATTTAAATTCTAATTAGTGTAATTTAAAAATAGTCTTCATATCTCTTAGAACTAACAATTATATATGTATGTGATTATTGTTGCATACAATATGCATGCCATGCATTTAGATTAAAATCTATCATAAATTGCAAATTATTGCATCTTACTTTTAAATTTAATCTTATATTTAAAATATTTGATTGAGATATTTTCCTAATTATTAATTTATATTTTTTACGTCTTAGAATATATTTTTTTATTTATATGAAAATTAAAGTAGGATACTTGTTTTGTTAATTGAATTGTATTTTTCTTAACCAATCTTGTTGTAATATTTATCTGTTATTCATTCAGATTCTCCTTTAATAATATATTATTTTATCTTTCTAAGAATAAATATCCAAAATTTATCTTTTAGTCCATTTGCTTTTAGAAACATTTTTAAAAATAGTAAAATAAATTAAAATATTTACTGGTAATCTTCTATCACTATAGCATATCAATGACTATGAGTGATAGAATTTATTATAAGTTGTAAATATTTTATAAAATTTACTATTTTTAAAAAAATTTATTGTTTTTAATAAATTTAACAATTTTCTTAGATTCATTAATTTATTAATTAATTCATAATTAATATATTAATGAATTAAAAATAAAATTGACTAAGAAAACTCTGTCTAAGGGTTTTTCTGGCAGATGAGGTATTTAAGCTAGCTGTAAGGGAACACCTTTACTATTAACCTGGGAGTTGAATTAATCAATTTATGTTTCTTATGCTAGAAATGAAATTTATTTTAATAGTTGAATATTTAAATAATTCTATTTATCTATAAATTTATGAGCTTTTGAAATTTATACATATATATATATATTAAGTCATTTGAATTGTGGCTGAAATGTCGCCATATGTTAATTCAGTCTAATCAATTTGCTTGGTGGCTGTATTTGTTGTCATTGTTTGATAGAACTTTTGAGCGATGTAATGCGGTAACCCTTCAACAAATGTTTGTTTCCAGATATCCGCTCCACAAGTTGTTAGGGTATATAGATGTGCCATGAAGGTGTCTTTATACTACTTGAATCTGCTCATCTTATGACATCTTAGTCCCAGAAAGGATTCAGTTGCAAGATTGAAATAGATTTGGATACTCCCAATAAAATGTTTGGTCATAGTATAGATCAACTGGTTGACCATGTCTTGTTCTTCTACTTGGACAGGAGCAGAAGAATTTTTTGTTTTGACAACTGTTCTTGTAGCAGTCAAGATTCGATATCTTTCTTACTCGGTTAGTTGATTGTGCCACCAACTTCGTAGGTTTCCTGTGAAGCCAGAGATAAGAATTTGAGCTGTATCTAGCGTTGTTTTTCTGGTGCTGTAGGCGGATGCAGCCAGCATCAGTTCTTGAAAAGTGTTCATCATTTGGACCTCAGAATATCCATCGATATTCCAAGAGACAAGAGATTGTCCATCATAAGTATGTTTTTCATGATGAAGATCGTCCCACCCTAAATCAGGGGAGATGGTTGAGGGTAATGATTTTTCATATCTACCCATTGAGCTACTGGAAGTATTTTCGAAGTAGAAATTTGTGGCGAGGAATCCCTTTTGATCATATTGATTCCTTTTGGATTCTCGGTTTTACTGGTTGAAACTTCTTGGCTCTCCATCGACAATACTTATAAAATAATAAGCATATATCCAACATGTCAATGTCTTGCATTAGATTAAAAAGAAAGTTTGAAACAATGTAATGAATATTTATCTAATATTCTGATGTTGAATAAAATATATAAGCATATGTTTCTATGGAAAAAAAAAGGATGAATTTTGACTAAATAATTTAATAGAGGAATAAGTAATTATTATATTAGAATCACACATATTTACATGAGAACTTTATTTTTCAAAATGCAACGTATTAGATACAATAATCTTGTTTTGTTGTATATTAAGAGTCTATTTGAAAATGTAAATTCTTAATCAAGATACAGGGAAGATGTGAGTGGAAGCAAATTCTGAGAGAATTTATTTGCATCTCTAGAAGGAAATCATAACTTTTATTTTGACCATGTAAATATGATAGTATTTAAATGCTACATGTTTCTTACAATCTCTCGAATAGATAATTATTCTTTTTGACTCATTTTTGACTCATTTGTATATGAATAAGATACATAGACTTTTTTTGAATCTCTGGGAGAGAATAAGAAAATATAATTAATGAGATGTAATACATTTATGTATGTTATACTTAAAAGTAGACGATATATCCAAAATTCAAATTTATGAAGCGAAAAATAAAAGATTTTGGAAAAAAATATTATTTTATCCAGATGAGCAAAATTTACTATTTGATATATTTTATTCTCTTCTAAATCAAAGAGAAATTAGTAAATTTGAAAGGTATACAATATCAACTAGAGAAATTGATAACAATAATAATAATGATATGTGCTATGTTCCTAATAATTTTGGAACAAATTCATAATATTCGGACCAAGTGAACAATTTCAATGTTTATTTTGTGTTGGCGTATCCAGTTGATGGTGATCACATATGTTTTTTTTATTTTGTTTTGATACTGGTAGAGAGTTTACATTCCAAAGATTTGACAATTAATTGAGGTAAATGTTGAATCTCCTTTAGTTTAATCAAATAGCAAAACTTGTAAATTTGTATGAGATCATGTTTATTGTGTATGCTATAAGCCAATAGCTATTGAGTTTATGACTAAAATCCAAATGTGGTTCATATACAAAATGTGTACACCCATCTTGTATATGAATCCCATTTGAAATTATTTTACCTTAACCGGTGATGTATTTATTATATAATTTGCTCCTTCTCATTAATGAGAAAAATCTTCAACCAACTTTAAGCAAAGAAATTCAGAAAGAAGCTAGAAAAATAAATTGAATGAAACACATGAAGTATTATCTCATTTTAATCATCATACATGTTACTTTTAAATAGAAGTTCAAAAGATAAATTATTTATAAAATGGTAAAAGTCAAAAGTTACATGTATCTACGGAACATTTACAGTTGTAAGAAAGTGACCAAATTATAGATAATGGTTGCAAAGACATCATCTAAGATCAATATCTCTGTGCAATAGTTGTCATCACTATAATTGATTTGCAACACATATAAAGTGTGATAGACAAATGGGTCGTTCCAAAGATATATATTCTTCAAAAAAGAAATAATCAATCAATGACTCCGTTAAGAATATGGATGTTCCAAAATAAATCATGAAATGTTGCTCACGATATTATTTATGAAAAAGAATATTATATACTTCGATATATTGAAAAAAATCAATTTTCGAATCGTGAGAACTAGTAATTTAAACGTTAGAAAATGTCAAATATGTAGGATACAAGTGAGTATTTATAAGAAAAACAAATGGAATGAGGTCACTATATATATATAAAGCGAGACAAGTTCCACAATAGTTCTAGCAAAGAATTAGTTTTGTGTAAATCTCTCATGGAGTGTTTGGGGCACAGATTGAGTTATTATAGTATGTGATTATTATAGTCTATGAGTTATAATATTGTGTGTTATTATAACATGTACTCTTTGGAGTGCAAAGTATATATTATAGTTTGAGTTATTGTAGTCTGTCTTTGGGATGCAAATTATTATAGTTCAAATTATACTCATTTGTAAAGTAAATACTATTGGTTATCTTAGACCATGCTTACTTTTTTGCACTATAATTTTTGTCAAACATATATTTAGGTACATGAAATATCATTTTTGGAAGCATAGTTCAAACTATATCTTTAATCAATTTATACAAACTTATATATTACTACATAGGAATGCACGTGCTATACAATTTTATAATATAACATCTTTTACAAAAATTGATATGTGGTTTTATTAATCTTGTTAATTATTCTGTTCATTTAATAAATTTAATATTATAATATATATATAATATATATATATATATATATATATATTATATTTAAAGTTTACTAGGTTTAAAAATAAAATTTCATTTACTTTTATCACTTTAACTAATTTGAAAAGATCATGGTTTTTTTTATTATCGTAATATGCTAACTTCAAATTCAAATAAACTACTATTTTAATTTTGAATTCAATTATAGAAATTATAATGTTTTTTTATCGAATTATATTTGAGGAATAAAAGAATCATAAAGGTTTGAAGTTTAGTTTTTATTTAGCCACTCTTGAATAGGAAATTCTTAGACCAATTACAAATTGTAACATCATTTACTAAATTAGTGATAAAAAGTATAAATAATTGAATTTGAGACTAATTAAAAAATTGATATGTGTCCTAAATTAAAATTAAAAACGTAAATTGATCAATTCTGATAATGCCACGTTGGATCAAGTTAATTATTTTGGTTGAGTTAAATATTATTTACTTGAGCTAAGTTCAATTGTGCCAAAAAAATAAGCTTAATTGAACCTAAAGAATAAATATGACCCAAATCCATGTGGCTGAGCCCATGGATCTGGTCCAGAACCAATCAGGCTTAATCCCATAAAGCCCACTAGAGAAATCTATATATAGAAGAGTTCTCCTCATTTGTAAGGGTTGAAATTTCTTTTTACTCCCGAAGGTCTAGAGAGAATTTTTCCAAAAGCTAGAAGACTCCCTAACTTTTGAAGCCGATCGCCCTCGAAGATTGAAGCTCCTTTGAACATACATACAAACTTTCTTTCAGGACTCAACTTCAAGAATATCACGTATTCTGCTTTCTCAAATCAAGCATAAGCATCCAATCGAGAGAGAAATTGAAGGATCAGATTCTAGAGATCGAACTACATCGCATCAAAATCAACAAAAATACAACATCATCTCAAGTTCACGAATCAAATTTCTTCAAAAATCTCATTTAAACAGCCACTAACTTTTTTTTCACCATTGTAATTTTTAAGTTTGAAATAAATTCTTGATTTTCGAGCCAGTTAAATTGACCAATGATAAAAATTGAAAAATGTTACTAAAGTAAATTAGGGATCTCTACAAATATAGCCTAAATATACATATATATATATATATATATTAGTACAAAAAAAAAAATTTATGTTAAGTTTATTTTATATATATATATGCATGCATGCAACACTATATGTATATTAGCATTATCCCAAAAAATGAAGGAAACAATTTGTATGTTCAAGTTTCTTTAATTTGTTATATATACTAAAATGTTTATATTAAAATTTGTTAAGGTTGGACGGTGTGGTGACTGAGGTTGGTCGGTGGTGGTCTCTAATGTTGGTTGTCGAAAGTTTGTCAATGGAATCACCGAAGGTGGTGATTGAAGATTGATTGATGACGATCACTTAAGGTGGTGTCCGAAAATTGGTCAACAAACTTCTGAACACTTGAAACAAATATCCTTCAGTGCTGAGGAATAGAAAATGCATGCTGATTAATTAGTTGTTTAACTAAGTCCTCATGATTGTCAAAAAGATTATTAAGATTAAGTTATAATAATCCTTAGCTTAAACATTATATAGTTTACTTTGATTTAACTTTTCAAGTGAATTTTGAAAGTAAGTGATTTAAAAATAATAAAATATTTGACGACTACTCAAAATTGTTTTTAAATTGTATAAAAAATTTTCTTGCATAGTCAAAGACAGTAAATTTAATCTCAATAATATTAATTTGAGATATTTCTACCATTGTTTATGAATATTAAAGAAAACTTAAATCGTCATTTTTCTAACAATATGTGAATTCTTGAAAATTATTGATAGTACAAATACTATGCTAGTTGAACTATACTCATATTGGTTACTAAGTGTTTGTTTGAAAACACATATGGTCAAAAATAAATTGATTGTTGACTTAAATAAGATTCGATCATAATTTGCTTAGAATGGTTACTTATTGACTCCACGAATTACAAAATTCTAAATCAATTTTTTTTTTTTTATTTCTTGAGTCAATCAGTCTTTTTTATAAACTAAAAAGTAATTGTAATTTTTTTGGTAGCTATATGTTGATCATATCAACACGTACCAATAATTTGTGTAGATGGACAAGTGTTTCGAAAGTTTGGTTTGCGATGTGGTACATATTATATATTCAAAATAAGGAAAACGGACAAAAGGAAAAGTAGAAGTTAGTTTGCGACGTGGCACCATGAAAATGGACCACGTATTTGAAATACGTAAAGTTTACATCACAAATATAAAATATATAATTACGAGGATTGATGGAGACATTAGACTTTGTTGAAATGAAGGTCGTAACCGACGCAAAGAGTGAACTCAGTGAAGTATGGCATAAAAGAATATATTTCTCTCTCATTCTTTTATTTTCCCTCCACTCTTAACGTAAAAATAGAAAGAAATATTGTTTGTTGAAGTAAATCTTCAATTTTTTGCTCCAATTTAACGCCTACGTGGTTATTCAATCACCTCCTCTATATTATCTAAATAATAATAAACTATTACAAAGCTTTTTAAGGTAACAAATTAGTTATATATTATATCTAAATAATAATAAACTATTACAAAGCTTTTTAAGGTAACAAATTAGTTATATATTATAGTTAGGTAGGATGTTATAGTTTGAATTATAATAGTTTATATTAGGATATATTATTTTAGTTTGAATAATAATTAATATGATTTTTTACCATGTCTGTAAATGTTGATTAATAATATTACTTATTAAGTAGTACAAGTGGCAAGATCGGATTGATTCGTAGGGAAGCACTAATATTATTTTTTCAAAGTCAATTATTTAGTTAAAGTGATAAATAAACGAGGTTGATGTGGTTTGAGATGCAAATGAATAAAGTGCAAGAGGAATAAATATAGAAGTTCAATCAACCAAAATGTTTTAGTTTAGAGGAATGGAATCCCCAAATATAATTTTGATCATCGAATTATCGAGGTATAATTTCTAACTCCTAATCTATGTGTAGTGCATTTGATTAGAAAAGCAAACTAATGGTCTTAAATATCAAATCAGTCAATTTAATTAGATGAAAAGCATCCTAATCAATTTAACTAATCACATTACGTTTTTAGGGATTATGCTAGGATAAATTTATGATCGAAAAAGCCTAATTACAAATTTAATATAGTTTTTCCTAGGTCAATAGAACAATGTTCTATATTGTCAACTACAAATCACAAGTCTATCTAATCTAATGCTTCTTGAAGATTAATGTACAATCATATGTCACATATTCTACTTTAATCTAAAAAATCGAATTTCACAATCAATCATTAGTTGTCAATTAAATAACAAGGCAATATAATTCATAATAATCAATAAATCAAGAGAAAAACCTATATAGATAAGAAATATCAATCATACAATCAAAATACTCCAAAAATTATAATGAGTTCCTCTAAAATTCTTGAAATTATAAAGAACAAAGATCTTACCTTCTCCCAATGATAAAAAAAGATAGAGATCTACATTGTTTTTGTTTGATTACAAACATAGGATGAACGCAAACTTAGAAACTATAATTGTAGATAGATAAAGGGTGGAAAAACATAGAAAACAAGCGATCCTTTATCCACAGTCACCCATACTTAAAGATATGACCTAAAAACCAAAGTTATAAATTTATATCTACGTGATGATACTGCTGTGCTACAGAGCGTTATCACAAAAAATGCATATCTGCACCCTTTTTAGTGGCAATTTTACAAATTAAAAGTCTTTTAGTCTAATTTCTTCCCTAAGACTTCGAGCTGGTCCGTTTTTACTCTATTTTTTTTCTAATTCTCAATTCTACCACCTTGACTCTTGAAACTTGTAAAATAATCAATTTAAAATGTAAAATTCACAAAATGGTCCCAAATTAAGCGGGATTAAATAGCACATTCTTTAGCTTTATCAATAATAATAGTATGTGTTCGAGATATAAATCATTTTAATTTGAGAAGTAAATAGTAAATATAGTAGCAAAGGATAAACAATGATGAACGTAAAAAAGTAAAAATTATATAAAATAATATAATTATTAAGATTAAATAACACAAATAAGGGTTATTGAAATCATTTATATTAATGTTGCTTGTTTCCACTCGTGTGCTATAATTTCTCAAGTGTTATGCTTTTAGAATTAACATGAGTGGCTCTACGTTATAGACTAAAGGGTGACTAGATAGGATCATGCGATAAAAGGTGCACTCCTAACCATATCTTGCTATCATGATGGTCAAACTTTGTTGCGCAAGTTTTTCTCTCTATCGACCAAGTATAAGCGAATAGAGGCTTCCTGGTATGTTTAGGATCGAACACAGGAAATCTAAGCTTCTAATTTATCTAATCACTTGCTAAATCATGCGATATACATTATACAGTAAAAATATGAACAATATACTATGTATCTTAACTATTTACACTACGGTTCTTGGCGGTGCAAGGTGAACATGGGGTATGGAGTAATGAATTATGAACTCGGCATAGTCATGGCGCAGAAAGGAAAATTGAATCAATTACCTACGATAAACAATGCTTTAATACCTAAAGACAATACAAAGTATGTATTAACTAAGAATTAAGGCGAGCAACCTCTCAGTGCTTTCACCAAACTTACTTACCTTTTAGGATGAAAATACTCGTAGTTAAGCTATGTTTTGAATCTGATCATCCTGAATGTAGTAATAGTAGCTACTCCTTAATTAAGATGCAAACCTTTCAGTGCTTACGCAACACACGTTAACCTCTTTGTAATGTATGTAAAGGATGAGCTTGACGACAAGAATGCATTGCTACATTCTTTTTGACACTTGCTTAGCTAAACATGGTTCTCACTTGTCAAGTAATTACGATCTATACCATGCCCTTGATTCGAATGAAGAAGGTTGCGATACTCGCTCTTAACTAAGCAAAACTCTTATTGCATTCATTATGATTCTCAGAGTATCAAAACATCATTTCTTACTATTTAGTTAACCAACCACGTAGACATGGGGTAGACAAGAAATATGGGAGAGTGGAAGAAGAAATGCATTGTATTCGTAAATAATATGTTTGGCTTTTCGACCATGAAGTTCTACTTTCAAAACAATACAATATAAAAATTACATAATGGAAATACAACAAATGTATTAAACCATAGAGTTTGATTTCTCATTCTCTTTGGCTCTAATTTTTGCCAATAAATGAGAGGAAAAATAAAAGGGATGAATCTCTCTCTCTCTAAAGGGAGAAGGATGGACGATGGGAGGGGTTTGCTTTTTTAGTCAAATGTGCACACATTGTTCAAGAGTGAAAAGCTCAATTTATATACAGGGATTAACGTGGATTGACGTTGACAGGGCAGCACGGGCAATTAATATCTCTGAAAAGCTGTAGCTATGCTACGTAGCCTGTTCTAGTTGTCTCTTTTTGACTTACCCACCAACCTCTTTTGTTTACTAGCAACTTAGTCTCCTAACATGTACTTCCTCATTCTGGAGAGGTTGGTTGGGTCTCCTAGTGTGCATCAGTGCTATTCGTTGAGCTTCACTCTTCTTCGCTTAGAATCATGTGATAAGAGCATTAAAATGTAGTAACACAGGGATGAAGTTTTTTTGTATTAAGTTTTTCGTATAGTAATCAAATCACCTACTTTTTCTCTTTATTTTCTTATATTTTCATGCGATATGACTTCATTATTTTACTTAAAAGTCTACAATAACTTGTATTTCTATAAGTTATCAAATTTCCATGTCACCATCATCCATATCTTTTGTAGTTTGCAATCTCATTTCAACAGGTGTCTTACATCTACCACCAGTAGCTCTATCTCTACTAAACACAAATTTCAAGTCATTGAAATAAGGGAATAGTTTGTTCAATAGTGTAATGCCATAAGTTTAGGAGGACGACATGAGTGAACCAATATCACATTTAAATAAAGAAGATCCTAAGGATATGGAAGTAAAGTTAAGAAACACTTAAAAGAATTAAAAGTTATTACTGATAATGCATAGAAATGTCCGTTATTATAGCCCTTTTTGTTAGAATAATGAGGATAAAACTCATAAGAAAATGATCGAAAAGCGTAACTTGCATTGTAAACACATAAGTATTTAGAAATATAACTTACATAAGCACCATGCCTGTTTTACACGATTACCATGTTTAAATGCAGGATAAGTGAACAAGAAAGGTGCAAATCGCAAAGGACATCTCGCACATAAGTCATGCGATGGGAACTCACTTGATGGCTAATACTTCCAGGCAACGAACCATGTCATCACATGAGAAAAGCTCACTATAGGACAAGAATCATAGTTGGAGTGACGTGACTTCCTAGGACCTGAGATGGCACTGATAAGATCGATGGAGCAAAAGTTTTCTACCTAAAATTACCTATAAAAATCACCTAATCTTCACCAAGAAGGAGAGTGACATTTGAATAGACCACCACACAGACACAAAAAGACGTTAGAATGGGATTAAATTTCAAACCTAGAGAGCTGTTGGTATGAATTAGCTTAGCCACCGGATCCACGACACCTCTTCATCTTTTTTGATCAGAGTGTAGAGCGCAATACTTAAATTTTAAGAGGAGAAGAATCATCCCCCATCCCCCATTCCCTCTAACTTATATTTTAATCCACTCTTCTTTCCTTCCATTTTCACTTTTCTTTGTAATATATGTTGTTCATATTGTACAGTGACGGAAGGTCTACATTCTTTATATATTACATGTTTATACACTTTTCAATCCATCCACGCCTCTGGTGTTCATCTGCCTTATTGTTATTTGTAGTTTAGGTTTATGATTTTTTCTTGATAAGTAATATTTATTCATACCGCTTAGTGTGTTAGCTGAGCTAAACTCTACACTTAACCAAAAAGTAACAAGGACTGGCTAACACATGCAAGGTAGAGTTTTCTCAACTTTGCGAGGAGACTTCCGTCATTTGTATCCCAAAAGACGACAAGTGTGGACTGAGACATCGAGAGTTTGTGGTCCTTAAATGTGAAGTCATCTAAGTAGAATAAATAGGTGTTACTAGATATAAATCATCTAGCTAACCTTAGTCATTTGGATCCTGAAAGGATACCAAGTGTGACGATCAATGACTCTGAGAGGAGCATGTCTTAATCACAAGATAGTTTGGTGAGTTATATTGCATTGAGGTAGTCATGTAGCTTATTTGCCTAATAGCATAAGAACTTCCTTCACTGCCTTATTTACGTAAGTTAATTCGCTCAACCTTCCATCCTGTCACGTTTTACCCTATGTGTAGATAAGTAACATTAGTTATTTCATTATTCTTAAATCTCATCATCATAATGGCGAGTATAGTACGTGCAATGAACCTACTTGGGTGAAGTATTGCAGATGCGTTACATGTATGTTAGATTACTAAGACTAAGTTCCAAGTAACATATGTTTGTTGATCCGAAAAGAAAGAAACAATAACCACACGACCAACTACCTATACCAATAAGGTATACCTATACGATCATAGGAACTCTAAAATTAAATGTACTTAGCTTAGAATAAATTTATGTTGGGTGAACTGCTAAGAATTTTCTTAAGATGCATGTGAGTGAGGACAAAGCATGTTGAAAGGATTGACTGGTTTATGGGGATGACGTTCACACTAATAAGCCTAGACAAGTAGGAATAATGTTGCTAGGTCACACGAAATGTAGGGAAATGTTGGTGATTCAAATTTTGAATCCAAATTTGAATCATATGTTTGGGGCGTTAAATATGGTATTAGAGCATAATATTTTTCAGTAAGATGTGGTTTGAGAATGAACTAAACAAAAGCTGATAGGCCATGTAACGCTCTGAGTTTAGAAGGGGGACATGAATGAGAGGGATCTTTAGGACATGAAAGTAAGGTTAAAAACACTTAAAAGAAATAAAGGTTACTATATATACTAACAAGGTGCACCTTCCTTTTTAGCAGTCTAATCATACAAACTCCAAGATTAAGGGTGCTTAATACGAAACAATTCTATGTTGGGTGATCTTCTAGGAATTTTTCTAGAATGCATGATGTGAATAAGGACAAAGCATGCCAAAAGGTGTTAGATTGTGGGCACAACATAACAATTTTCAATATAAATTAAGCTTTTAGGACAAGTAAGAATGATGTTGTCAGGTCATAGGGGATGTATAAAATATCAGGGATCCGAATTCCAAATCCTTGGTTTGGGGTGTTACAAGTAGTCCTTGGGCATTTGGGGTATCTAGCATGAAGTTAACAAATGTTAATAGTCCTTGAGCATTTGGGGTATCTAGCATGAAGTTAACAAATCTAGCATGAAAGCGTATGAACGCGGTGCAAATGGAATTTAATTTGAAAAAACAAAACGAATTTGGTGAAAACAAATAAAAACCTACACATGCTTCTAAAGAGAAAAAGAAAAAAGAAACTAACCTTTGTAGAATCTTTCAAGAATTCTTGAACCTCCAAAGAACACTACGAAGTCTTCCTTGTTATTCTCAAGTTGAAAATTAAAAAAAATTGTGGGCTTCTATGATTTGGTTTAGTGAAAGGGAAAAAATTTGAGAGAGATTTCTTTTCCTTTTTGGAACAAAGAGATCGATAAAATTAGAGAACAGAGACGTTAAGTGTAATATCCATACCAAAAGTTTAAGTTAAGAAGTATTAGTCTTGACTAATTGTTCAAGATTGGCATTTTAAAATGGTCTTCGTGAGAAGAATCAAGTATTTCGGAAAGAATGATTTCTTGATGAAAATAGAAAATTTAAGGTTGTGAGCTAAAAAGTTGTCTTAAGAAGTCTGCTAGAAAGCTTTAAAGTTTAAGGGTAAGTTTGCAGTAAGAGTTCTATGCGAGAAAAGGTTGGTTAGTTCGTGAGAAAGATTTTTTGGAGTAAAGGTGTAACTGCACAATAAGGATGTTCGCGAGAAAGGATGGGTGAGTGAGGTTCTTTGCAGAATGAAGTTTTGCGAGAAGAAGTAAGGAAAGTTCAGAGGAATTTCTTAAGTGTGATTAATGGGCCACTAGTGAAATTCAAGCTAAGCATGATTAAGGACACATCTTAAGTTTACACGTGCTCCATTAAAAAGCAGGAGCTGACGATCTGAGAAGAGTTTAAGCATGACTAAGTTGTTTAAGGAGTAGTATAAATAGAGGACCTTGGTCATTTGTTTTGGTAATTCTTTTAAAGAGAAAAATTAACGTGTTGAAGTGCTACTGGTTAACTACACGAGAAGAGGCTTGCGAGAAGAAGAAAAAGGACGTCTTTATTAAAGTTTGTGAGTGTTTTTCTTCTTAAAAGTTTGTGACTGATTTTCTTAAATTTATTCATGTTAAAATCTTTATTGTGATTCCTCTTTACTGTTTGAAAGATGATTTCAAATAAGAAAGTGTTTCAAAAGGAATTTCTATGAAAAAGTTATATGTTTTCAAGTATGATTTAAAATGTTAAAGCTTGATTTGATGACTATGATTTCAATATTATGAAATGGTTTTCAAACCATTAGTTATTTCCTTGAGATGATTTTAACTTTTATGTGCACATAAAGCGTTAAGGCCTCCATGGGGTGTACGTGTTGGGATTTATGTCCTAAAACTCGTAGATTGTAAATATAATCTATTGGTCGTTGTTAATAAAGTGTTATTATTGTAATAATTGTTATTGATTATATTATTAGTTTTGTCTTAATAACCGAAATCCAATAAACTATCTTAAGTTGTTTCATGTGTCTTAAACAGTATGTAGAGACATACAGGGATCATTGGTCGAGATCAGCTTAAAGGGTCTATAGTATAGGGATAAGGCTGGGTACCTTCTCCTGGTAACACTATGGATACAACCCACTTTGTATTTGATAGAAACGCAATGATCCAACACATTCGTGTAGTTGACATGCGAGTGAGGGTATCCTAAGCAATATGTAATGAGTTTGTATAAGATCGGATCGCGAAATAGTAACCACTAGATGTAACCCCGTTAACTAGTTAGGCTTCTATTTCACTAGGATGACCTAGGTAACTTAGTCTTAATCTTGAGTGTATTATGAACTTCTGTTCACGAGGGATTGTCCTTTGATTTGTACAGGTGAGAGTGGTCAGATCGTCGACTCATTAAGCTTCATTTTTGGGACAAGACTGAGTGGAGAGCTGGAAACATAATTATACAAGATGGAATTCACTTCTTTCCTACTTTAGGGTAAGTAGATGAGTGTTCTCTTAAACGGTGTCTCCAGAACTTGAACAAAAGGCCCTTACCCTCTCTATGGCACTAGAGGGTTTTTTGTTTAATGGTAGAACCATAAATAGGCTGTTCATTAGAGGAACACTGATATTTAAGGATTAGAGGTAACCTAGAGGTAAAATGGTAAATTGACCCAGCTGGTGTTACGAAGACTCGTGAAGGACTAACTTACTCTTATTGGTCTATATCTGTAGAAACAGAAATATATCTACAGTGAGAAGAATTCAGTTGTGAGTCTTTAGTGAAGTGTACACACAGTTAATGAATATTGATTAATGTGGTTAATGAGTTTAACCAATTAATCTCATATCGTTGTAGCTTCTGATCTGTATTTCCATTAAGTTCTCTTTCTAGCTCGTTAAGGACAATAAGAATTATTTATATTGGTTGTAATTTGAAATGTTCAAATTTACTTTAGTATAATGTATAGCAATACATTATTATATAAAGTTTATCAAACTTTATTATATAAATTTAATTTTGTATATGATTAAAAAAATAATTGAATGAGTTCAAATATTAAATTAATGTGAATTGGATTTATATTAAAATTAATAGTTATGAGAGAAATTTATATTTGAATATGATTCAAATTTAATTTATGTTAAATATAAAATATTTAATTTGGCTATTACTTAATTGAAGAATTAATTAATAGTTTATTTTTTTAATTAAATTAATATAAATCTATAAGATATTTGAGAGATATTCATTCAAATAAGATTTGAATGAAATATTAATTAAATATGATT
>JBBPDI010000023.1:24079529-24095311 GCA_037974545.1 Cucumis variabilis | reverse complement strand
GAAGAGATAGATATTGGTTCGAATCCAGCCCTGTTTAAAGGGACTAGTATAGTTGTTCCTGGACAAGACCAGGATTCTGGGAGAAAAGGTTGTTGCTTCGCGTCATGAATTTCACATAATTCCATAATCATTTCAGTTGTGACATTGTTTTTAAATTCCAATGGGATTTATACTAAGAAAAAAATTCATGTATTAGTAATTTGTAGAGTGACTGGCTTGATACCATGGATGAAGGATTAGTTAAGCTATGATCTCTTTCTCTCTCTCCCTGTCTTCGAAGCAAAGATTTCTGAGGATAATTATTTTACGAGCCCAAGCTCTACTGAAAGCAAAAATTTCAACAAAAGCCAACAACAAACAACCAGTTTTACATCTAATGGTGGATCATAATCTTAAGAACAAACTCAAGTTTCCCAATCCTAAACTTCTTTATGGTCTATGGACAATGCACACTGAAAAAAACTGTCCATATTTAAATATATGAATCTTCATTTCAAATTGATTCAAGAGATACCTTCTTCCAGCTCCTGGTTTCACTGTTGTCAAACTTCATTGGCAAAGGCAGCCTTTAGGATATATTCCAATTAGTGTCTGGATATCTTTGAATTGTAGACGTTAATTACAAAACTATTATCAATGTAATTGCCAACATAAATTTACTTCAACTGACATCTCTTTTGTATGTGTGAATAAGAGGTCTTTAGATCAATTCTAATATGTACTTGTCAACATGAGCTTAGCTCAACTAACATCTTGAATCATCAATTCTAATATGTAATTGCCAATATGGGTTTAGCTCAACTGACATCTCTTTTGTATTTGTGAATAAGAGGTCTTTAGATCAATTCTAATATGCAATTATCAACATGAGCTTAGCTCAACTGACATCTTGAATCATCAATTCTAATATGTAATTGTCAACATGAGTTTAACTCAACTGACATCTCTTTTGTATCTGTAAATAAGAGGTCTTTAGATCAATTCTAATATGCAATTGTCAACATGAGCTTAGCTTAACTGACATCTTCAATAAGAGGTCCCGGGTTCAAATCTCTCATCCTAAGTTGTATGAAACTTTTTCATAATAAATTTTGAATATGTAATTTATTATTAAAAAAATCTGAATTTTTTAAATTTTAATATATTGTTAGAACTCCAAAGAATTTTGTACCTAAAAATCAGTTTGAAAAGGTCAAGTTATCACCTAAAATTAAACCAAATTTAGTTCATTTTTACTTGATTAGGGTTTATAACAAAGTAAATGTCTGACTATGATTTTAAAATTTTGATTTTTCATATAACCATTTTAAAAATTAAAATTCACCGTTAGAAGATGACTTATGTGGTGGTTGGTTATTTTGGAATGTCTTTCAATGACCTTTTTCTTGATTTTCCATTCATTTAGGCTAGAAGGGGTTCACTACTACAAAAACAGGCTCTCTTGACGTTTTTAAACTGTCAAAAATCACTACTTTTTACGGTTTTAAAATCGTCTTTGAAGCCAGTGTAAAGAAGGCCAAAGTTCTTGATGGTTGATAAAAACGTCAAGAATATTGCACTTTGACGTTTTATAAACGTCAAGTATACAAATTTTCATGACATTTTAAAACCGTCAAGAATGAACTTGTTTATGACATTTTTAACTCGTCAAGAATTGACTTATTTATGATATTTTAAAACTGTCAAGAATGTACATGTTCATGACATTTTAAAACTGACAAGAATGTACATGTTCATGACATTTTAAAACTGACAAGAATGTATATGTTCATGACATTTTAAAACTGTCAAGAATGCACTTGTTTATGACATTTTAAAACTGTCAAGAGTGCACTTGTTTATGACATTTTATAACTGTCAAGCATGTTTTAATTTTTTTAAAAAAAATTGTAATTGAATTATATTTTTGTTCATGTATTGTGCTGATCTATTAATAGTCCTATACAATTGTCCAGCAACAGTTTCATAAACACATGTCTTAGCCTCTATTTAAAATTCCAGTGTTTTAATAAGGCCACATTGGTTGATGCATGAAAATCACATAAGACAACATCGTCAATTTGTTTCTATGAAAAGAACCATAATCTTACAACAAATAATAGATAATACACCGACGTGGTAACTGCCACATCCACTTTAAAGTTTAAGTCGAAATTCAATTGACGATTCATTAATTGGTTCTTCATCAATCTTACTCATAAGTGTGTTTGTTGTATTGCTTCTGTTGATAGTTGGTTGGGTAACAAAAATGTTTTATTTTCCGATACATTAGTATGAATTGGATTAGTCTTTTTGGTAGGTGTCACGAGATTTTGGAGAAATTTGATTCGTGGAGTTGAACAAATGTTGATGTTGTAATTGTGTTGATTTGATGCACTATGGTTCGATCTCTAGAATTTGATCATTTGATTCTTTCTCGTTGAACGCCTACGCTTGATTTGGAGGAAACAGAGCACGTGATGTTCTTGAAGTTGGTTGAACGCCTACACTTGATTTGAGGAAACGGAGCACGTGGTGTTGTTAAAGTTGGTTGAACGTCTATGCTTGATTTGAGGAAACGGAGCATGTGATGTTCTTGAAGTTGAAATTTTGGAAGAAACCTTATATCTTCAAAGGAGCTTCAAGTTTCGATGTCTTCTAGCTCTTTGGAGAATTCTAACATTTTGAAGTCAAAATTTTTCAACCTTTACAAATGAGGAGAACTCTATTTAGAGGTCTCTAATGGGCTTTATGGATATAAGCCTAGTAAGTCCATGGACTAGACCCATGAGCTCAATCACATAAATTTGGATCATATTTAATCTTTGGGCTAAATTAAGCTTATTTTTTAGGCTAAATTAAGCTTATTTTTTTGCTCAATTGAACTTAGTCCAAGTAAATAATATTTAATTTGACCAAAATAATTAACTTGATTCAATGGTCATAACGAAAACATGTGACATCATTAGAATTAGTCAATTTATGTTTTTAATTTTAATTTGGAACATATATCAACTTTTTTAACTAGTCCCAAATTTAATATTTTTCATCATTAATTTAGTAAATAATGTGGCAATTTGTGAATGGTCTCAAAATTTCCTATTCAACCGCAGGTATACTTAATTTTTTTTATCTCTTGAACCTCTTCATTCTTTTATACAAAAATGAAACGATGCTCTCCCAATTCTTTCAAGATTGTGAGGTACATTAAAATACAATTTAAGTCCTAAAAATGAATATTTGAAATAAAGAAAAATAATTAGAGGGAGGGGTGTCTTTCTTGCATAGTCAAAATTTAATATATCTCACATATATTATGCGCGTTGGGTGCCTCTTAATCACAAGACATTTTTTGGTATTTTTCATTGTGGGTCGGTGGACTTTTTCTGTTTTCCAAATTGTTCCATACCGTGTAAATATTTTGTGCTTTGTTATATTTTTTAAAAGACCCCAAAAGTATTCTGTTTACTTAATTTAAACTAATGTATTAATGTAATGCATCATTGAATTGAATATGCAATTTTTTAAATTCTCACACATACTTTTTTACGAACAAGACACGTGACTTAAATTTGGAATGGGTGCACTTGACGATATGAATCATTTAAAAAATAAACAGATTCATTTTTTTGTGGATCTCTTACAAGATCAATTCAGATTGGCTCTAATTTGTTTAGAAAATATAGTTAGAGGAACTATATATATGTAGAGCAATTAGACAAAAATTGATAACGACTCCTCATAATTTTGTAACTTCAACTCCATTAATAATCACATTTGAATTTTTTTTGGAATGCATCCATTATATCAAGTTTTAAATCGAACTAATCCATTGACACAAATAGTTCATGAGCAAAAATTGAGTTATTTGGCCTAGGAGGATTGATAGGGCAAACGAGTAGTTTTCATATACAAGTTCCAAATATTTGAGTTTTATACTTCAAAATAAGTGGATTCCCTTTAGTAACCAAGAGCCCATCCTTATTTCACAAAGCTTTCATGGCTTATTTATAGGTTGTTATGACATAATCCATTTAGGATCAACTTTCTACTGATCTTGATAAGACTGTGGATACGATTCATACGAACTTTGTATTTAAGACAAACGTAATAATCTAACGCGTTCGTGTAGGGGACATGCGAGTGAGGTATCCTATGTAATAAGTTCGCACTAGTTAGGTTTCAATTTCAATGGGATGACCTAGAAACTTAGCCTTAATCTTAAGTGTATTAGGAACTCGAGTTCATGATAGATGGTCCTTTGATTTGTATAGGTAAAAGTGGCCAGTTTGTTGACTCAATAAGCCTTCTATTTTGGGGATTAGATAAAATCAAGTGAGACGTTGAGAACATAATAATACAAGATGAAATTCACTCTTTTCTGACTTTAGGATAAATAAATGAGTGTTTCCTTAAATGGTGATCCCTAAACTTGAAAAACTCTACCCTCTTACTGGCCCCAGAGGAGTTTATGTTTAATGGTTGGACCATAAACATGTCGTTCATTAGACGAGTACTGATATTTAATGATAAATAAGTTAGTACTACTCTCTTAATTCACTCATTTGTGACTTTAGGATAAATAAATGAGTGTTCCCTTAAATGGTGAGTCCTAGATTTGAACAAAAAACTCTATCTTCCCAATGGCTCCAGAGGGGTTTATGTTTAATGGTTGGTCCATAAACATGTAGTTCATTAGAGGAGTACTAGTCTTTAAGGATTTAGATGTAATCTAGGGGTAAAACGGTAATGTGATCCTGCTGGTATTACAAACACTTATGAAGAACTAAATTATTGTTATTGATTTATATATGTGGACACATAAATATATCTTCAGTTAAAAGAGTACAATTGTGAGTCTTTAGTGAAGTGTACACACAGTTAACGAATATTGATTAATGTAGTTGAAGAGTTTGTCCAATTGATCTTATATCGTTGGAGCTTATGATCTGTAGGTTCATTATATCTCCTTTCTAGCTCGTAAAGCGTATTTAAGTTATATCTTAAATGAAATTTGAAATGTTAAAAATTAATTAGAGAAATAGTATAGTGTATAGTGATACATTACAATATAAAAATATAAAAGTGTATTTTTTAAATTATACTTTATAATATAAATTTAATTTTGAATATGTGATTCAAAATTAATTTATGAGAGATTAAATCTTTGAAGGAGTTCAAATATTAATCTAATATGACTTTGATTCATATTAAAGTTATAGGTTAAATTTAATGTGTATTACATACACATTAAAACCATAGGTTTATGAGAGAAATACAATTTGATTCAAATGTAGAATAAATTAAATAAGGTTTTAAAAAAAAACATAACAAACTGATAAAATATTTACATTGTGTAGAAAAATTTTGAACGAAAAAAGCCAATAGGCCCATAATGGAAAATACCAAAAATACCTCAATCAACATACGATTAATCGGTCACGCATATGGGTAATATTCTTTTAAATGATCGTGTACTACAGTCTAAATGAATGATCTACGATCGTTGTTGGAGAAAATATTGACTCATTAATATGTATCTTATTCTCAATCTATATTATACATATGTTCATTATTTTAATAATTTTATGCAATATAAAAGTAGACTCCGATGCAAACTCACTGACAAAAAAATTACCTAAATCGGAGTTCAAACGAAGGATAACGAGCAAAACGAAGATCATGGACATTTTGGTAAATAATGAAAAAGTCAAAATGTCGTCATTTTGAAGAAATCCTCATAAGCGCGCCCAGCCTCAAGGTCATCGGTTTGAATCACGTTGGATGCAATTAAAATCTAGATTTTCACACAGTAATACGACGTCATTA
Organism: Cucumis variabilis; assembly: GCA_037974545.1. Classification (NCBI taxonomy): domain Eukaryota; kingdom Viridiplantae; phylum Streptophyta; class Magnoliopsida; order Cucurbitales; family Cucurbitaceae; genus Cucumis; species Cucumis variabilis. The sequence goes on along the minus strand of JBBPDI010000023.1, from coordinate 24,089,503 downwards.
AAGGCTCTCCGCGCGCATCCTCTGGTCGTGTATTCGAATCTCTACGACGTGAAAACAATTGAATATTTTTTTAATTCTCCTTTGCGCGCGCCTTCAGCCGACCACTGCCTCTCTCCACGTGACATGTGTCATGCTTCTCTTCCGTGTGCGTTCGACATCCACGATTCGAATCTCCTCTAACATGGCTTGAAATATCATTTGAGTAACCATTCATCGTAAATTATAACTTGGAAATCATGTTCATAAATCAGTTACACATTTTTTTCTCACAAGTATAGTATTGCTTGTGGAGCTTGGAAACATGCTTAATAAATACTTTAGAAATCATTAATCTTTAATTAATGATTAATTAAAAGAGCCTTGGTTGTGAGATTTGTCTGAATAGAATATTGCTACAAACTATGAGTTTAGGACATAAATTTCAGCACACAAATATAAACCAATAACAGTAAGTTAGTCCTTCACGAGTGTTCGTAACATCAATTGGGTCAAATTACCATTTTATCCTTGAGTTACCTCTAGTCCTTAAATACTAATGCTCCTCTAATGAACAACTTGTTTATGGTCCAACCAGTAAACAGTAACCCCTCTCGTGCCTGAGAGAAGGTATGGCTATTTGTTCATGTCCCCAAGACACCATTTAAGCGAACACTGATCTACTTACCCAAAAGTTGAGAATGAGTGAATTTCATATTGTGTAATTATATTTCCAGCTTTCCACTCAGTCTTGTTCCCAAAATGATAAGCATATTGAGTCGACAATCTGGCCACTCTGTTGGGGCAAATATTGACCCGTTTAAAGATAGCCTATTCTCAATCCTTATCATGCATATATTCACTATTTTTATATTTTTATACATAATATGAAAGTAGACTTTGATCTAACCCAACAACACGAAAATCACCTAATTCGGAGTTCAAACGAAGAAGAACGATCAAATTAAACGTAAGGGGCATTTTAGTAAATATTAAAGATGATTGACACGTGGCAGCCCCTCACTAGCACGCGCCCAGCCTTAAGGTCACGAGTTTGAACCTCACCGGAAGCAATTTAAATCCAAATTTTCAAAGAAGAAAATGACATCGTTTAAGGCCATTCGCACGAGATCGATCCTGAGTAACGCATAAATTAATAATCTCATTTAAGCCTCTTCAATCCATGTCTTACCATTTCAGCCTATCTTCGTGCAAAACGTTGCGCAATCTCCTCGCGCCCGCCCCTCAGCCACCTGAATTTGAATCCCAACCAACATATTTTTATTTTTTTTCTTCAATTTTCAATGGCAAATTCGTAATTATTTGCCAAATTTTCAAATTTTCTCCAATTTTCCATATTTTTTAGTGGAAATGGACTTCAAAGTGTAATTTTGGGCCCATTTGCTATAATTCTCCAATTTTTCCTATAAATACCCATGATAACTCCTAATTTCACAATAGAATTCAATTCAATTCACTATTCCCTCTAAAATCAATCCCAATTTCTCTCAAATTCCAAATTCTTTACCCTCATTTTGTAATTTTTGAATCTTCAACAAATTTTTTAGAATTATTGAAAATGTAAGGCTAATTTCTTGAGGTGATTTGGGCTTAGGTGATTCTAATTTTTTAAAATTTCATTACTTTGATTTTTTTTTATTGAAATTAGGGTTTGATTAATCTTTGATCTTGATATAATTTTTGTTGAAATCATCAATCATTTGTATCAAGAATTACGTCTTTGATTCAATTTTATTAATTCTTGTAATTTTGATTCTTGATCTTTGATTTTTTTATTCAATCTTTGTAAGCAATTTACCTTAAGTATATCAATTAGTGCAAGATTAATTGAATTACTTGTTTCTACAAAAAATTATCTTGAATCTTGATTGTATCTTTCTCATTCTTGAAATTGTTTGATGTCTTATGAATTTCAATTGTTCTTGAGTCAATTCATGGAAATTAAATGCATTCTTTTTTAGTGCACAAATTAATTTCCATTTAATTCCTTGAATGCAATATTATAAATGATCTTGTAATCTTCTTTAAAGAACAATTAGGGGTTTAGTTAATATTGCAAGAATTAAACAAATCTCCCATGAAATTCATCTCTTTTCTTGAATTTTGATTCAAAATTCCTCCAAGATCAAGCAATTTGATCTTGTGAGAAATCTTGAATAAAAAATCCCCTCTTAATTATGCATGATTCAATTTCCTTTACTTTCTTTGATTGAATAATAAGATTAGATCCATGCATAAGCCCATTCCTCGCTTCTTTTCTTGGAATTCAATCTTTAATATCTCTTTTTGTGAATTGAATTGCAACTAAATTCCCCTTCTCATTCTCCCCTATAATTTTCCCAAAATTCTATTCAATACTTTTCTTTTCTTTTTGTTACTAATCTCATTCTTTTCAAGCATTATATTCAAGAAAACATCTATCCTACACTCTCTTGGGTTCAACACTCATGCTTGCACCTATCTACGGTAAAAGTCAAGGGTAAACTACAAATAATTTTTTGTCAAGGCGATTTAGGTAAGTATCCTTCGCAACCACTTTAATTTCCCAACATAAATGTGTTGATAACAATCTTGCCTATATAGTTTGGATAATTCTTTACTTTTTGCATATCAATTCCTATCTTGTCCCACTCTCATTTGTACAAATCAAAGGACAATCCTTCACGAACAGGAGTTCATTATACATTCAGAATTAAGATTAAGTTACCTAGGTCATCCTAATGAAATAAAAACCTAACTAGTTAATGGAGTTACATCTAGCGTGGTTACTATTTCGTGGTCCGATCTTATGCAAATTCATTGCATGTCATTGATTACGCATAGAAATGTTCATTATTATAGTCATTTTTATTAGAATAATGAGGTCAAAACGCATAAGAAGATGATCAGAATGTGTGACTCGTGTTGTAAATTCATAAATATTTAGAAATACAGATTACACGAGTGTCATACTTGTTTTTACGCAATTATTATGTTTAAATGTAGGATAAGTGGGACAAGAAGAAATGAGCAAATTAACAGGACATATCACACAAAGGCTATGTGATGGGAACTAGCTTGGTGATTAACAACCCCAGACAAGAGACTACGACATCACGCGATGAAAGCTCACTAGAAGACAAGGATGATAGTTGGAGTGATGTGACTTCATAAGACCAGATGTCAACTCTGACACACTCAGAGGTATAGAAGTTTCACATCAAAAAGCAACATATACAAGCACTTCGTCCTCACTATTAAAGGCCTTCATAGGCCTGTTTAGAGAGCTTGTAGCTGGGATAGAAAAGAAGAAGGCTACTCCTTCCTATCTCCTGACTTGTAACATTGTTCCATACACCTGTCCTCTATTTAAGTTTACATTCTTTATATTTTATGTTGCATATATTGTATATTGGCTTAAGGTCTATTTCCTCTTATTTCATTAAACACACATAACGTCTCAATCCAGCATCCCTATACTTTTCATCTGTTAGTGTATTCGTTGTAGCTTGGGTAGATGATAAGTTCTTGATAAGAAGAATTTCTTATAAGTTATATCGCATTAGTTGTGCTAATTACATCATTGGTCCATCGTTATTTGCTAACTACCCAAAAGGGAAAGTAGCTAGAACCTAATTAACGTGAGTGAGAAAGATTTCCATCTCTCCTCGCGAGGCTATTTCTAACATTTTCATCCCGAAAAAAGAGCAAGTGTGGATAGTTGTACTGAGAGTTAGCAATCCTTAATCGCAGAAGCCTATATGGGTTATAAGCAAATCCTTCTAGATATAACACACAAAGTCATACTTAGTCATATGGATCTCCAAAAGTGACCATGTGTGACATATAATGACTTCTAGAGAAGCATACCTGGATCATAAATATGGTTTAGTGAGTTACGTCGTATTAAGCTTATCACATTACTTAGTTGCACGATAATACATAGACATTCCTCCATCCATTTCTTTGAGACAAGTTAGTTTGTATCATCACACCTTCTTTTGAACCTCGCTTAACAACTATCGTTGTGTAGTTAGAAAATCTTACATTTGTTATTCTTTAAATTCATTAAATTCTCATAAATGATAAGTGAATCCTAAAACTAACGTATGTAAACAATTCCCTGTGCTCAACCCTGTATCACCCAAGTAAACTGCATTTCGCTTGCACTTTGACAAGCAGTAAGAAAACTTGTACTCAACGAGAACTTATGCATCATGCGATGAAGAGTCACATAATGAGCATCTTACATGCTATCATCATGATCCATGACTCATCGCCTAACTTAGTGACATATTGCAAGTGCGGTATACACACTCAAAATTATTGGTCCAAACACAAACCAACCAAGTTTTTGACATTGTTGTCGGGAAATTTCTTTACAGATTGTAGAGTAAAGTCTTACATTAAATTTTGGCAAAGCATTTGATTTTGGTGAATCATGCAATTAGGCAAAAATCGCGAGAAGATCTTCAAGGTACCAGATGATTGCTTGAACCAACCCCAAGATCATTGTAGCTTTCATATGATGACCTAGGTAATTCTCAATGGATGCAGTTAGTAGCAAATGAAAATGAGAATTTTTATAAAGTCATCAGGAGAAGTCTCCTCACGAAAAAGTAACTCATTAGATCATTGTGTTTGTATCAAATACAAAGTGAGTCGTATACATAGTGTTACCAAGATAAGGTACCCAATCTTATCCCTATACTATAAATCCTTTAAGCTAATCTTGAACATTGATTCCTATATGTCTCTACATACTATTCAAGACTCATCAAACAACTTAGGATGTTAGTTTATTAGATTTGGGTTATTAAGACAAAACTAATAATATAATCAATAACATTTATTGATAATAACAATTTATTCATAATGGTCAATAAATTATATTTACAATCTACAAGTTTTAGGACATAAATCCCAACAAACTTTCACTTGGACTAAAACTCTAGTGTCTATGGGATGTATATAATAAAGTAATCCTCAAACATTGGAAATGGTAAAATGTACAAGTACATTACATAAAAAGTATATATGCAAATACAATAAACTAGGGAATCTTCATACCTATTACACATCTCCCACTTGCATTAGATTAATGAATGTACATATCTCAGAGACCTAGACTTTGTAGATGACCCTTGAACACTTTAGCCATGAGAGTCTTCGTAAATGGATCAGCGATGTGCTCCAAAGGGATCTTGGTGACGATCACATCACGTCATTGAACAATCTCTCGTATTAAATGATACTTCCTCTCTATGTGTTTTCCTCGTTTGTAGCTGTGAGGTTCCTTAGAATTGGCTATTGCCTCACTATTATCACAATATAAAGTGATGAGGATGTTCATGTTTAGAACAACTTTCAAATCATGCAGAAATTTCCTGAGCCAAATTGCTTCTTTTGCTACTTCACAAGCAGCGACATACTCAACCTCCATAGTAGAATCTGCAATGTATCCTTGCTTGATGGTACGCCATACCATAGCTTCCTCATTTAGGGTGAACACTAATTCCAATGTGGATTTCCTAGAATCCTTATTGGTTTGGAAATTAGAGTTAGTGTATGCTGTAAGGATCAAATCCTTAGCTCCATACACAAGCATGTAGTCTCTCATTCTCTTAAGATACTTGAGTATAATTTTAACCAACTTCCAATGGTCTAACCCTGGGTTGGACTGATATCTACTGACTATTTCCACTATAAAATAAATAACTGGCCTTATGCAAAGCATATCATACATTAAGCTGTCCACAGCTGAGGCATAGGAAATATGTCTCATATCCTCAACTTCTTGAGTTGTATTAGGACACTGTTTCTTAGAAAAGTGAACCTTATATCCGAAAGGTAATATATTCTTCTTAGAGTTCTGCATCGAATATCGAACCAACATTTTATCAATATAGGTTACCTAAGATAGTTCTGTCGTTTTGTTCTTACAATCCCTTATGATTTGAATTCTAACATATTGTGCATCTTCCAAATCTTTCATTTGGAATTGGGTTGCTAGCCAAGTTTTAACTTCAATTAGGTATCCTACATCATTTCCAATGAGAAGGTTATTGTCCACATAAAGTACTAAGAAGACTACTTTATCTTTGTTGATTTTCTTATATACACAAGGCTCATCAACGTTTTGGTCAAAATTGTAAGATTTGATCTCAGTATCAAATCTAATGTTCCATGATCTAGATGCTTGTTTCAACCTATAAATGGATCGATTTAGTTTGCAAACTTTTTACTCCTAACCTTGGGTTATGTACCCCTCGGGCTGAGACATAAACATACTCTCTTCAAGACTTCCATTTATAAAAGCATACTTGACATCCATCTGCCATATTTTATAATCATAAAAAGTTACTATAGACAAAAGAATCCTTATAGACTTTAACATAGAAACAGGGGAAAAAGTTTCCTCATAGTCAACCCCTTCCCTTTGGGTATACCATTTTGCTACAAGTCTAGCTTTAAAGGTTTGTACCTTCCCAGCTGAATCTCCTTTTCTCTTATAGATCCATTTTCACCCAGGTTTCACCTCTTCAAGTAGATCTACAAGCTCCCACACTGAATTGAAGTACATAGACTCCATTTTAAGGTCCATGGTTTTGACCCATTTGTCTTTGTCTACATCATTCATTGCCTTTTTATTGGACAATGGATCCTTAATGCCATCATCTAGTATGACAACCTGAATTTTAGTTAAACCCATGTAACAATTAGGTTGTGATACAACTATTCCACTACGTCGAGGAATTCTCAATGATTGAGAAGAATGAGACCAACCTGATGTGTTGGTTTCATCAATTCTTGATGGAGGACCAGCTTCATCAACAACCCTTGTTGGTTCATCAGGAACTCCACTTAAAATACCAATTTGCTTCGTGGTTTATAATCTCTCATGTGGTCTTCTTCCAAGAAAGTAGCATATGTGGATACAAACACTCTGTTTTCTTATGGATCAAAAAATAAACCACCTCTCATTTCTTTAGAATAACCAACAAATTGGCATAGTCTTGAACGGGGTTCCAACTTCTTGGGATTTGTCACTAACACGTGTGCTGGACAACTCCAAATTTTGAAGTGACTTAAATTAGGTTTATGTTCTCTCCATAACTCGAAAGGTGTTTTAGAAACACTTTTCGAGTAAACATTGTTTAAGATATGAACTGCATTCTCTACTGTATGCCCCTAAAATGAGCTGGGTAATTGAGCATGGCTCGTCATTAAACGAACCATGTCTAACAAGGTTCTATTTCTCCTTTCCAATACACCATTTTGTCGAGGCATACCAAGTATCGAGAGTTAAAATTGGATTTCATGTTCTATCATATAGTTCTAGAATCTCAAATCCATGTACTCTCCACCTCGAGCAGATCGAAGTATTTTAATCTTTTTACTTAATAGGCTTTCAACTTCAGCCCTATACTTCTTTAACTTTTCAAGAGCTTCGCACTTATGCCCTATTAAGTATAAATAATCATACCTTAAATAATCATCTATAAAAGAAATGAAGTATTCAAAACCTCCTTTAGCTTTTACTTTAATCATGCCACAGAGGTTTGAATGTATAAGTTCTAGGGGCTCTTTGGCTCTATAACCTTTTCTAGTAAAAGGACTTTTAGTCATCTTTCCTTCAAGACAAGATTCACAGGGAGGCAATGAATCATCTTCTAACTCATTCAGAAGTCCATTCTTTACCAATATCTCAATTCTATCGAGATAATGTAACCTAATCTTAAATGCCAAAGATAGGTATTGTTAGTAGGAGAAATTATTTTCCTTTTATTTTGAGTATTAGCAGTTTTAAAGATCTCATGATTTAAAATCGCTTTCGCTTTGTTAGGTCTTAATACATACAAGTTAACTAGATAAATATGTACACCATTCTTAGAAATGAATGCTTCATTTAAAGAAATGGTTACAGTATATGATTGTTCAATAAGACAAGAAATAGATATAAGATCCCTTTTAATCTTAGGAACTATTTACAAAATTTCTAAAAACAATAATCTATTTTTGAAAGACAACTTAACATCTCTGACTGTACGAGCTGAAATGACATCTTCTGTTCCAATCTTGAGTGTTATCTCACTCTCCTCGAGCTGCTTAAAAGAACTAGTTTTCTGTAAAGAAAAGAAAACATGGCTAGTGGCTCCTGAATAAAGTATCCATGCATTTTGGTCATTTTCCACTAAACATGTTTCTAAGACAAGTAAATCATATTTACCTTCTTGTTTATTCCTTTTAAACATCTCTTGGAGGGAGTCCATGATCTGACGTACAATGATCATGGTCTTGTGTTTCTTGCTTAGTATGTCAGACATACTAGACAAGAAATAGACGCGGACCTTGTCATTGACCTTTGTCCAATAGTTATATGCATCCCTGACATTCTGAGATGTATTTCGAGTAGGGAAATGAGGACATTTCTCCATTAAGACAAAGCGTAGATCATCAATAACCAGAATCATATTCAGGTTTGACGTCCACGTCGCATAATTCTTACTGGTTAATTTTTCATCTTTAAGTAGTTGAATGATTGAAGATGACATGCTGACCCATTACACAAAATAATCCAATCACTTCAGCAAAAAAAAGCAATCAAAGAACTTTAATCAAACTAATAATTTAGTTTTGCAACAATACTTCAGAAGTTTAGAGCAACAACCACTGGAGGATGATCAACTACTCCTCTCTTGAATTAAGACAATCTCAGCTAATAACTAATACTAGAATAACTCATATTCTTATAGTTCTTAGCTATCGTTGTTTCGTCAAGGATTCATTAACTAATTTAATTCATCCTGTAAGTGTGATCCTACAAATTTTAGATCTCAGAGTTACGGTTCAAGAGGCTATCGTAAAAAAAAGACAACTGTTGAAGATTAACCTAAGAAACTCTATCCATTTCTAGAGTTTGCATTATTCCAACTTTTATAATCAGACCCTTCAAAGGGATGATCGCTTTAGCACAACACGCAAGCAGATATGTTGAAGGAGACCGTAGGATACGTTGACACGCGTCCTTCTCTTACTTACTATGAACATTTCCCCTATTCACCTTATTATTGACCCATACAAACACTTTCTGAAGGAAGGTCGATCCCAACGACACAAAGCCAAGTATGAATCTCACGTGTGAACTCTTAGGGACGTGAGAGCTAAAAATTTATATATCTTATATACCATTTTTCTTTCACTAAAATATTTTATTAATTTAGAGTTTGTTGTACTTAGCTAGATTCCAGCTAAATGAATCTATCTAAGTCTATTCTTATTATAACTTTTATAATAAAACTTTACTCTAAAGTTTCTAGGTGTATTAAACCATTTTAATTTACCTAATGACATCTTATGCTAATAGAAATAAGGTTAATTCAACGCCGGTTCTGGATCAGTTCCAAGGTAGGAGGTGTTCTGTAAACCTTCAACTGAAGTACCCTCAGCCTTAGACAGAATTTTACCGTTGGAATTCTCCTATAACCTTAAATCCTATTTACTCTATAGTTTCTAGGTGTATTAAACCATTTAATTTACCTACTGACATCTTATACTAATATGAATAAGATTAATTCAACGTTGATTCCAGGTCAGTTTCTAGGTAGGAGGTGTTCCGTAAAGCATGAACTTAAATACCCTCAGCCTTAGAAATGGAGTTTGCTTATAACCTTAAATCCTATTTGTCCTCCTTAGTTTCATTAAACTAAAATAAGACATAATTCTAATCCTGTTAGAATTAATGTGACCTTATATCTATTTAATTTTAAACAATTTAAAAGTAAATCAAATTAATCCTAAGATCCTATATTTTTATGCAACTCTTTATTATAGGTTGACAGTTACTAATTATCAAATTTTATAGCTATTATAAAATTAATTAATTAGTCCTATAATACGCATTCTATGGTTTAATTAATCAAAACAAATTTTAATTAAAAAAATAAACCATGCAACATTACATAATATAACAATTATATTAATTTAAGGATGTAATA
>JBBPDI010000023.1:24063707-24077792 GCA_037974545.1 Cucumis variabilis | reverse complement strand
CGAACATTGATCCTTGTATGTCTCTACATACTGTTCAAGACTCATTAAACAACTTAGAATGTTAGTTTATTGGATTTAGATAATTAAGACAAAACTTATATTATAATCAATAACAATTATTACAATAATAATACTTTATTAATAACGGTCAATCGATTATATTTACAATCTATGAGTTTTAGGACATAAATGCCAACAGTTTGTCTGCCATCAACAATCTCAATCGAACTTCTGCCAGTTGTTGAATTTATCACAACTTTAACACAAAATTGGATTACCTTCAACAACTGAATCCCATTCTTTTGTGCTATCTTACCGACCTTAGCCAAACTCATGCCATTTTGAGTGACAGTTTTTTTACAAGGATTCCTTCAACGTGTCTTGCATTGGGCCATCAACTGGACATGCCTGTATACGAGTCAACATGTATGGAATCACATGATTGTTTCTCTGACTAAGGGCATCATCTATTCGATTACTCGTTCCTTTATTATGTTCTAACTCAAAATAAAGTTCGAGCAGGTCTTTCTGCCCCTTACTTGACTTGAAGTCAGATTTGACTGAGTACTGAAGTGGCTGGTAACATTGTTGTTCATCTCTCTAACATAAGTAGATCTCTGGGAATACTGTCTCCCATCCCTTAGACTATGTACCATGACAAGCGTTTCTTCTTCAAACACCGTATAACTCCTTTCTGTGGAACTTAGTTTCCAACTCCTAGATGTGATGGTCCGTCCATTCTGCAAGAGGACATCTCCCAACACATAATCAAATGCATCAACATGAGCTTCAATAGGTTGGGTCACACTCACAGACCCAAAAGTTAGCCCTTTCCTTGGGGCTTGCTTCAAGACACGGTTGTTTACACACAACTGTCCATTCTCTTCTTTCTATAAAAAGACTTGGGCTTCATACAGAGCTTTTGCAGGTCAAATGAATCTTGCACTCGAAAATTCTTTTGACTGTCTCTAAAGTTCAGGTCATTTCGATGGCACCATACGATAAGCATTCTTCGTAGGCAACTCTAACTTGGGTAAAATATCAAGCATCCTGTCACCATATTTCTCTAACACACTTTGTGTCTTTCTGAACTGTCTCCCCCGAGCCATCTGTTAACTCAGATGGGGTGGCTTCAAATGTTGTTTCATCTCGAGTGAGGCCCTCTCTTAGTTGCATGGCCGAAATCATTCTCAATCCTTTGGGTTGGTGAAGGCATTAGGATCAATTGATGTTCAAGGAGGAATTCCATTCCGAGTACTACATTAAAGTCACCCATGCCTATAACCACAAAGTCAATAGGACTGCTCCATCCTTCCAACTGTATCACCGTTCTTTTCACTAATCCAACGACAGGTAAAGCTGTAAAATTCACAACCTTCATTTTTTCTGTATCCTTCCTCCAATGAAGGTTTAGTCGTCTGGCTTCTGCCACCATTATGAAATTGTGGGTTGCACCAGAGTCAACCATAGTGCTCTTTGCGTGCTTCCGGTTGACCCAGGTGCGAACATATATTAGACCCTCTTTTGTACGTTTACTTGTCTCCCTCACTTTCTTCTTAAGAGACGACAAGAATCTCATGGCCCTTACTCTAAGATTCTCAACTTCCTCCACTTGACCAACTTCCCCTTCTGATTGACCCAATTTGTCATCTGACTCTGGAGTTAAAGAGGCTTAAAAGTCATTAAAGGTCGATTCATTTGGGCATTCCTTAGCTTCATGTGGCCCTTTACATATGTAGCAACTAAGAGGACGATTTGGGGTGTTTGGATTATAGCGTCCTCGCCAGTTATTTTCTATGCTGGGTTGGGAAGGCTTGCGGTCTCTACTGGGACTTCTGTCTCTACTAACAGTTTTGGGAGAATTTGGTCGGCTATTTTTGTCTCTTCCAAATGAAAAGCTTTGATAACGTATCGTATCTTGAGAGTCACTAGACAAATCGAACAATTGTTCAACTATTGCATAGCTGATGTGAGGTCTTGAACTCTCTGCTCGTATAACTTAGTCCTTGCCCACGACTTCAACCCTTCAACAAAACTAAAGATTTTATCTTCTTCGATCATATCGGATATGTCTAACATCATCCCTACAAATTGCTTCACATACTCCCGAATGGTTCTAGTGTGTTTTAGTTCACATAGTTTTCGTCGAGTCAGAATTTTGACATTCTAGAGAAAAAACAATGATTGAAGTTCTTTCTTTAAACTGTATCAGGTGTGAATGGTGCAACGTCCTTGAATATCAGCATATCGGGACCTCCACCATAACTTCGCATCTTTTGATAGATGCATGGTTGCCAATGTCACTTTGACTTCTTCAGTAATGGTATTTGTAGCCTTGAAGTACTACTCGATATTAAAGATAAAATTTTCTAATGCCTTTGCATTTCTTGTCCTACAGAAGGGCTTGGGTTCAGAGATCTCTATCTTGTAATCTGTAATTGCTCCTCTAGTTGGAGCTTGATTTTTCAGCACTCGCATTGTAAGGTTTACCTTCGTGTTCACCTCTGCAATTTCATTCCTAACAACATTGAGGGTGGCTAAAAAAACCTTTGTCATGCCGTTTATCATTTCCATCATATTCTTCTGGGAGTTATCTAGCTCAATAACTCGTTCTTCCATCTGGTCAGCAGAGCCTGATAACTGCCTCCACGCTCATAGGTGGCGTTTGCAAGTCTCATAATTCGTGACTCTAAAGTGTCAACTCTAGTCAACAAATCTTGTATGGGTAATCCGTCTAGACAACAAGACACTGCATCAACAGCATCAGCTTTCTTGGAAACTTCCTCAAGCCACTTTTCAAGAAACTGGATGAAATCAGGAACTTTCACCAAGTGGAGCATCTGCTCTTTGAGCCTCACCAATCTTTCATTATGGGTCTTACCCACCTATTTCACAGTCGACATCTTTCTATCTCAACTGTCATATAACCAATTTGGCTCTAATACCATTTGTCAAAATTGCAACCTTTCAAACTTGGGAAAAGCAATTGTGCAGCACTTGTTCGATCCAATCAAGTCAGCCAATCAAAATCCAAAATTTGCAGAAAATTTAAGCGTACGATTCAAGCTCTCACCACATTTTTGGGAAAATGTTTTAGAAAACGTAAGAGAGAAATAAGTTCATTGAAATTTTTGTCAAAACAAGCTTGAAGATTGTCAATTACAGTAAGAAAGCATAGATTGCAAAGAGTGCGACAAGGCTTGGGTAGGGATTCAACAACTATGTCTCCCCTATAGTACATTTTGAACATTTTTGATCTGGTAGGCTTGCATATGAAAGTGTCGAAACGTCACTCCCAAGCTGTATGACATAAAATGGAAAGCAATTACCTAAACTAGATAAGAGACATAAAGATAAGATAAATTGGGGGTATTCGGGCATACAATCATAGGCAAACATGCCCTGGACAAGTACGATTGTGACACCTTGCATGCTAGCCAATGGGTGGATGGATAGCACAAGTACTAACCTCACAGATAGCCTCTTGCGCATGCAACACTACCCGATCTCATGCCTTCATTCTATGCACACTTCTTGGTCCCGTGCTTCTACTCTACTTGCAAACTTCTTTAGCCATACATTTGGATGCTTGCCTACGTGTGCACTCACACGACTCCACTATTGCCTTCCCCCACACACTCTTTTAAGTCTAGACACAAGTCCAAGCACCTGCTTGCTTGCCCTTTCCTTGTAGTTGCATGCTTATTCGAAACATTTTAGATTTCACTTTTAGCTTGAATAACTTAAAATCCATTCATCAAAAGGGAAACCTCCCTTCTTCAAACTTGTTTAGAATTCTATTAACTAACTTACCTCAAAATTTTAGCTCCAAACGCCTTGTAAGGCTTTAGATATGTGTATTTTTTAGGCCTTTCTTGGATTGCTCCAAACTCTACACAATCTACACTTGTTTCAAGTTTTCAGATTATTTCTCAAGAAATTTCTTCATGGAAGCCCTCACACCCCAAGTAGACTTAATTGTCTTTAATTTGTCTCAAGAAACTTAATTTTTACCCTAGAGGATTAAGAGAACTCTTTCACACAAGCAACCATATTTATTAAGCAATTTGCATGTGTTAACTCTATCACTTCCTTCCTAATAAGCAACCACTTACCTGCATGTTTAACCTTAGTTTGCAACATGTCCTCCACTCGACTAACTTAAGAAGTTTAATCTCAATGCATGGCTTGTTTCCAAAACACAAACTTATTTGGTTGCATAATTCACTTTGCACATCCTTGACGTACAACTAAAGTTTGGCCGCATATCACTTGCCTATACTCCATTTCACCTCCCACCTTAGTGTCAACGCCTAGCCTCTCCTTGGTGCATAGAGGCTGGCTTTGGTCACATAGTCAACCTCTCAAAACTCCCTCATTGGTTGCATACTCTACCTTTTGCTTAAACATGACAAGCATCCAACACTTAGAAAATTTCCCATCTTCTAAAAACTTGTTGGCATTGTCTGTATATGTTGTTTTAGTTGTGTTATTCATTTATGCACTTGATCGCTACAAGTGATGTTGTGGATTTAATGTAGAGAGCTCTAATTGAGTGATTATTAGGCGGCCAAATAGTTGTATACGATAAAAGGTGTAGTCATATTCATGTGATGCAAATTTGAACACTATCGCAGAAGTTTTCTACTTTAACACTCAAGTATAAGTGAAGAGAGGTTTTCTAGTAAGTCTAGGGTCAAACACATGGAATTTATGCTCATAAGCAACTTTATCACTTGCTAAGTATGCGGTATGGTCTATACAGTATATGTGTATGAACAATATGCAAATTAACCTAGTTATTTAGACTACGGTGCTTGGTAGTACAAGGTGAGCATGACAGGCAAAAGCGTGGAAACTTGAACTCATTATAGGCTAGATGTTGAAGTAAAGTTCAAATATCTAATGGAAACGATTTTGTACCTCAACACTTTGAAATGTTGCAAAGTATTTATTAATTAAGCAAAGACGAGTAGTCTCTCGGTGCTTTTGTCATACTTGCTTTCCTTTTGGGATGCAAATACACAAAAGTTAATCTATGGTTTGTATCTAATCATCTTAAATGATTTATCAGTAACTTATCCTTAATTAAGACAAGCAACCTCTCGGTGCTTTTGCCGCACACATGGTTTTCTCTCGGTAATGTATACAAAGGATAAGTTTGATGACAAGATTGTATTTCTACTATCTTGTCATCATCCCTTAGCTAAATGAGGTTCTCACTTGTCAGGTGATTACTATCTCAGACATTGCTCTTCTCTCAAATATGCAATGTCAAGCATTGACATTTAACTAAGCAAAACTCACAAAACATCCATTCTGATTATCTAAGTGTCAAGAATACAATTTACCATTACTATTTGACCAAACAACTTAACATGGAAGAGATGAGAATGATGAGAGAATGGAAGAAGAAATGCATTGTTTTAATAAAAATAGCTTTAGGTCTCACAACCATGGTGTTCATCTTACAAAATAATACAATAAAAATATATAAATGGGTTACAATAGAAATGCTACACTTCAGAGCATGATTTTCCATATTATTTGGCTCTAATTTTTTCATATTCATGAGGGGAAGATATGGGGATGGATCTCCTTCTCCCTTTTTGCTCCAAGCTCTCACCTCAAACTCAAAGGGAAGAGGGAAGACGAATGATATCGGAACTTGCTCTTCGGCCAAAAATGCACACTAAAAACTGAAGTAGAAAGCTATATTTAGAGGTGAGAGTTGATGTTGATCGAATGTCACACGCCATAAATGCTTCTGAAAAGCTGCAGTAGCGCCGTGCAGACGTCTTTTCGTCCTTTCTCAGAGTTTCTCACCAATCAATTTTGTTTGCTAGTGCTTTACTCACCTAGCTTGTATTTCCTTTTCTTTTTACCGCAAAGGTGGAGCAAGACTTCTCATGTAAACATGATTTAGCCAAGCTTCACTTCATTTCATCTAAAATCCTGCGATAAGAACACTAACGAGCCATAAAATAGAGACAAGGTTCTATTGTATCATTCCTTTCGCGGAGTAACCAAATCGCTTACTTTTTCCTCCATTTTCTTCCTATTTTCATGTGATAAGATTTCATTATTTTACTTAAAAGACTACAATAACTTGTATTTCTACAAGTTATCATACCCCTAAATTTAAAATAAGCATCATTCCAGAATTATATAGATGACTTCTTTTATGCTCATCACTAATCCTTTCAAAATCCTTTTCCTAGTTCCTCTTGCAATCTAGCGTTTCTTCTTTTCTTTGCCTACTTTAAACTTGAAAATATTTATAGATTCTAAATGCGGCAAGCTGAAGTCTCAAAATACCCTTGTTTGTTTTTAGAAAATCTTATTTTCTCTTTTTGCAAAATAGTCATTGTTTTCAAAAGCCCTTTGTTCCTTTCTTTTTCTTCCCAACATTTTTATTAACCAAATTATTTATTTATATTGGGCGTTGAGTGGGAAATCATATGTACTCTATGAGTCTGTTCCTCACGTCAACTATGACTCTTATCACCACTTATTTATTTCCTCTGAGCTATTAGTGAAGCTTTGCTTCTTGTTTACTTTGGTGAGAGGTAGTAACATAAGAGTCTTTATTTCAATTGAATTTAGAATCAACAAATATGTTCATTTTTTTGTTCTTTTGAAAAGGAATGGGTTTCTTGGTTTTTTGAAAGCTTCGACTTAGACCTCGCACACCCCCAAACTTGGAGTCTCGCAAGGTCCTCATTGTGAAAAAGTGACTGATAAGATAAACGTTGAAAATTTACAAAAAAAGATTTGAGGTAATGCTTGTTTGCTTAAAGACTAAAGAAATATTTACTACGTTCATTTTGTTAGGTAAAGCCTCGACGTTAGATACGAGTGAAACTATGCTTAGCATAATTTTCATTATGAAGGTTATCCTTAAGTGGAACAAGAGAAAGCAAGTAAAGAATAAGTGAATGATGCATGCGCCAAGAAAAGCACATTGCATAAAGAATGAGTAAATAGAGTCTTAATAGAGATTTTGTTAATATTTATAAAAAGGCTGATACCAAAGAATAGAAAATTATATGAAGAAAAATACAAAAAGAAAATTCCAACGCTACACCCCTAAATTTAGTTCTCAGAGCGAGAGTCATAGTCGCCAAGAGGATGAGCTGGGATCTTAAAGGGTGGGTTAGGTGAGATCAAATCAAGCGCTATGCTGGGCTAAGGGACGTGCTGTACAAAGACTACAAGTGTTTATTCCATCTGGGCGATGATTTGCCTAACTTATCGTTTTGTGATTTTATGCGATGGGTTGGAATGAGCCATTATCAAGTTGGTTAGGTGAGTCATAGCGGAAGAGAGTTGAACGAGCATAGAGTGTCGAGTGGAGATTGTAGCTTCTAGGCCTTGCATCTAAGTGTAAAGGGTGGCGATTTGGTCTTTCATTACTACATTCTCTCGAAGCACTTCTTGAAAGGCTGTGTTCATGGGCTCCACAATAACATTATGCAATACATCGCGAAGATTGTCTTGGTTCTCCGCAAGGGCCTTTTCTTCTTTATGAGTCGTTTCTTTGTACAGTGCTTCTGCGTTTCAAGGTGCTTCCTTTGAACTTGTCTCATATGCATCTTATTCCCAGGGATGTTTTGGAAGGTGGGGCATAAACAATCAGAGGAAGAGCTAAGTCCATTGCCAAAACTTTTTTTGCCTGTATCGTTCTTACAGGTAAATTCGTGTTGGGGTAAAGTCAGGACAAGAACATTCAGATCAATATTCTCTTTATCCAAATTTATAGTGGACAAATTCATGGATGTACGATCAGGCAACGTAGAGAATCATCGCGTGGGAGAGCATTGTAGAGTTTGGAATTTGGGAGAAGGCAATAAAGACGAAGAATGCACAAGCAAGTCGCCTATGGTGGGTGAGGGATGAGGGAGTTGGATTTTTTAGGAAACAGTTAGGCGGGGACTATGCTGACAGAGGAAGGCTGAGGGGGGTCAAAAGTGTCTTCGGCGAGCAGTGGGGGAGGGGCATCTTCAACATCCTCATGAGGAGGAATTGGGTCATTTTCACTTAGTTAGGAGGAGGAGAGTAGCGAGTGATCATTGTGAGGTGATTAGGTTGGGGATTCTTTAACAAGAACCCTGTCAACTTTTTGTTTTCTTTTCTTGTGCGACAGTTCTTGGTTTGATTAATCATCTTCATTTAGATCAATGCACCCCTTTCGGTGATTGGGTTTACTTTTAAGCAGCGATGGTGGTAGAGAACTAACTTCTTCATCATCATTCTCATTGCTCCATGACTCTGTCTTTAAGCGACATTCTTCTTCCTTGTGTTGGTGAATAAACATAGTGCAATTCAGCCCAACCAAATTATATTTTCCTCCCTTCATATTAGTTTGTGGGTACCTCACAAGGGTGGAGAGATACTTCAGACACAATTTCTCCTCTGTGAACAAGAAGGGTTTGGTGACTTTGGGGCTCTTCATTCAACCTAAGAATGCCCCATTCATCACGTATCCCAGATTGAATGGCTACTTTGTCAGAATGCAGTATAGCAACACCACATACTCAATTGGAACTGTAATGTCATGGCACATGGGGACGATCTTCTTCTTGATGAAAAACATCAAGACATTCACCTCGTTTGTCAATTGATATGGGAAGAGTGAAAGCTTTCCAGTTGGCGTCCTCATCCAAGTTGCCCTTGGCCATGCAATAGCATTTATGATTCTTGTCTTGTCGCCTTTCTTTGGGTATTTAATGAGTCCTTAGCTAGAGTATGCTCATGGGTCATTGGGCAAATCATAGAGATCTTTAATTGCTTCAGCAGTGAACGACACCTTTTCGCCATCCACTCTCACAAATGATTCATCTGGGTGGAAGCTTGCCACATAAAACATGTCAACTAAATCCAATCTGACTTTCATCTCACCTATGAAGAACTTTTCCCATTTAAATGCTTTGATGGGGACGAAGAGAAAATCTGGTATATGCCCATGAAATGGGAGCAACCCTTTTTCTATCTTGATCAATATGTCTAAGTCTTGGGAGTTCATATTTTTCCCTCTTTGGACATCCTCATGTCTGGATGTCCCTGCTTTGTTTGTACTCTTCGGATGTTGCGTTTGTATTAGCTCTGGTTCTTCAGGCGTTAGTCTTGGTTCTGCAGGGTTTATATCTACTACTTTTCGTGTTAATTCGTCTACCACAATATCCACTATATCTACCTCCTGATTTTCAGCCGCCTTATTTCTTGTGGCCATGCTCTCAATCTGCTCGTTTAAGTCTACAAGCTTCTCCTTCTTTTTCTCTATGGAAGTTTGTATCTTTGGTAGTTTTGTCTTTGCCCCCGCCAAGTCACATTCCTCTTCTTTTCTTTGAATTCTTGGTGGACCAATCGTCCTTCTTGCGTGCCTCCCTTATGCACTTTTCCTCTTCTTCCTTCTTTCTCCTTTCTGCCATCATACACTCTTTGTGTGCTCGTTCCCTATTTCTACTTTCTTCATCCTCATTTATCCTTTGTTCTTCTAACCTAGCCCTTTCTTTACGCTGAGCCTTCTCTTCGTCTTTCTTCTTTTTCATCTTTTCTTCCTCGTTTCTTTTTTCTTCCTCAACCCTCCTTCTTTCAACAACTTCCTTCTTCTTTAGTTTTGTTGCTTTCAATTGATCAACGTACTTCAACACTTGATCAGAGAACTATAGAGATACTTGGATTTCTTTCTGTGTGCATGCTCCTCCATGGAGTACAAGTACCTTTCTAGCCTTGTGCTTCAGATGTGTATATCCAAGCTGGTAGTCGCTGAGTTTCATAGAATCCATACCTTTCCCTAGGTATGACAAACCTTTGTAAATACTTTCCTCACGCCTCATCCATTCTTCAGCATCGAGAACAACGTCTATGGAACATCTCTTTGGTTTTTGCGCTTGCTCCAAATTGGGCCTAACGAAGAGGGTTCGGGACACAAGGGAATGTGCATAGGGCTTAAGGATGATTTTCCTTTTGAAACCCTCAGGTATGGATTTCTTAGAAGGGATCTCAGGCTTCTTGTATTCAGTTATCTGTTGTTGGTCGACCATTTGGTGTGAAAAGAAAGTTGGTTTGAAGATAAAGTTCATGGTGAGTTTTCGGTTAAAATGGGGGAGTGGAAGGGAGAAATCCTCGCGCGAGGTTTTTGATAATTTTTGTGAAAGGGGATAAGAGAACTTCCTTCACAATTTAGGAAGGGAAACATGATCATTACCAGGCCGTGTCAATAAATGCACCTGACATAGAGTCAGCGCATCACTTCGAAATCCTCAGTGATCGTTGATGACAACGACACTTCAATTTAAATTTGTAATTTTGAAAACCTTGCTACCCAAGCTCATATCATGCTATTTCTACACAATCTTCATTTCACGTAATGATGCCCCACATACCCCATAGGCACAAAACATTGTATTCTAAATTGTAGTACAAAGCAATAATAAAACAATAGAGAAAGAAAAAATGAAGAACACTAAAATACGATGAAACAAATAAAGAAAAGAGAGTAAATGAGAATGAACCTATAAAGATGCACAAAATGATACGTTTTGCAGAAATTATGTAATCAATTTATAAAATATAAAACACATTTATGCATTTAAGGTAATTAAAGATGTTTTATAATAAATCAATTGAGAATTTTTCGCATTGTTCCTCTTCAAAGTACGCCTTGAGTCTTTGCCTATTTACCTTAAATATATTGTTTTCGTCTAGTGAAGTGATCTCCACAACACCATGTGGGAAGACTCGTTTGACCAAAAATTGTCCAGACCATTGGGAACTGAGGGTGGTAGGCGGTGGCTATTTTATGGTTGATGTTATACTTTGTGAGAAATTTAGCCATGATGTGATTGATAAAATGAGATCCTTCATCACTGATAAGGGCTCTGGGGTCCCAAATCATGTGAAAATGTTTCTCTTCAGGAATCTACTAATTGTATTTGCATCATTCTTCATGCAAGAGATGGCTTCAACCCACTTTGAAACATAGTCCACAACCAATAAGATGTAGATATGGCCATCGGATTGAGGAAATGGTTCCATGAAGTCTATTCCCCATATATCGAAGAGTTCAATCTCCAAGATGGGTTATTGAGGCATTTCATCACGATGAGATATGTTCCCAGTCCTTTAGCACTAGTCGGACCATAAAATTCCTCGCATCTTATAAAAGTGAGTAAGCTAGAAATACCCACTATGTAAGACCTTTGTAGCTGTGTCTTTTGTCCTCCAAAATTTCCTCCATAAGGTGCTTTATGACAATTGATGAGAATATCAGTTGTCTCATACTTAGGGACACACCACCTTAATATTTTGTCTGGCCCTAGTTTATAGAGGAAGGGTTCATCCCATTAGTAAAAACTGCATTCAAGAAACAACTTCTTTCGTTGCTGGCTGTTGAAGTCTTGTAACCATGTTTTGCATACCAAATAATTGATTATGTTTGCATACTGGGGTTCCTTGAGTTCTACGCAAAAGAGCTGTTCATCTAGAAATTTGTCTTTAATTTCTTTCTTTTCAAATTGAAACTTTACATTTTGAAGATGTGACAGGTGATCTTGCCACTTGGTTCTTGGTGCCTTTGCGATCCACAATGTCCAAATCAAACTCTTGAAGTAATAAAATCCATTTAATCAACCACGGTTTGGCATCCTTCATCGCCATGAGGTATTTGATCGCAAAATGATCAGAGTGCATCATAAATTTAGAGCCTACAATGTAGCTCCTAAACTTTTCTACTGCGAAGACTGCTGAAAGCAACTCCTTCTCGGTGGTAGTGTAATTCTCTTGGGCTTCTTTGAGGGTATTGCTCCATAGTATATGGGACAGATCACTTTGTCTTTCTTTTAACCCAATATAGCCCCTATCGCTACATCATTTGCATTGCACATCAGTTCAAATGGTTGTAACCAATCCGGAGTGATGAGGATAGACTCTGAGGTCAATGCGTCTTTTATGGTTTGGAATGCCTGATTATAATTTTTGTCAAAGGTGTATGGTTAAAATCCTGCGTGACCCAGAAAGCTCTTCAAAGATTTAACATCTGAAGGTGGTGGCAATTTACTAACCTCGTCAATCTTCACGGGGCCTACTTCTAATCCAGCAGAGGAGATCTTGTGCCCAAGCACAATTCCTTTGAGCATGAAATGACACTTCTCCCAATTTAAAACAAATCGTGTCTCTTCACAATTCTCTAACACTTCCTCTAAGCTGCTTCAACATTCCTTGAAAGAATCTCAAAATACTGAGAAGTCATCCATAAATATCTCGACATATCTCTATAAGAAGTCTGAGATTATAGCCATCATGCACCTTTGAAATGTCCCCGATGCATTGAATCAATGTAGATTTAAATATGAAAGGATACCAAACTCGAATTTCATCATATATGGATCGTTATATCTATTGATACGATTAAACATGTGCTGCAAAACTCGAGGGTCAGTACATGTAACAATTGAACCCACCTAGATTTAAATATTTGAAAATATACCAAACTCGAATTTAAATATATAACAGTCATAAAGGGTGTATACGCTTCCTCTTGTACGTTGATCAATAAACATGCAATCGGAGAAGTTTCTGCAAATATATGAAAATTTTCGATGCTTGGACTAAAGTTATTAAAAAATCACTAACTTAATGTAAGACCAAATTGTTACTTCAAATATATGTTTCGATGAAAAAAGTGACAACGACTAGCAAGTTGTGAGATCTTTTGTTCACGGAGGGCCTATAGAATTTCAATAGATTCCACATTGAATGAGTGTAACAGAATTTCATACTCAATTTATTTTACAATGTTTGAGTATTGAAAATAAAGATAAATGCCATCTAGTACAATAAGATTGTAAAATGCTTCACAAGATATTAACAACATTTTAACAAGAAAAAGTGAATTTACAAATGTTTTGTATTTAATTTTAAAATTTTTAGAATACTCTAAACATACTAAGAATCAATACGTGAAGGACAAAAAAAATAACACATGAAACAAAAAAAATAGAAAAACTATGGTTGTTAAATTTCAAAACATCCTATGTGAAATCTCTCTTTCCATATCACGAACAATTTAACTTCACCAACAGTTTCTTTTTCGAAAAAATATGATAATAAAGAAATAAAATTAAACTCTTCATTAATTACAAGGTCGCAATATGGACTATTTTTTTGTTTAATTTATGTAGATTCACATGGACTGGACAACACCAAAAGAAAACACACAACACGTGTAACACAAAATATAGAAAAACTTTGGGTGTTAAATTTCAAAACTTCCTACGCGAAATCTCTCTTTTCTTACCCCAAACAATTTAACTTCAACAACAGTTTATTTTTCCAAAAAATGTGATAATATAGAAATAAAATTAAACTCTTCACTAATTACAAGGTTGCAACGCGTGCATTCTTTTTATTTTTTATTTTTTGTTCAATTTGTTTTACTCTTTTAATGTCCTCTCATTTTTGCCTCCCCACCTTCATAGTCCCAATTTATGGCAACGAAAAAGACAATTAACTTTACTCATTTCTTGTTTTGCACAAACGTTTAAACAATAACGACGACAATAAAAATTGTAGTTCAAATATACACCGTTCTTTACCAACACCCGAGAAAACAATTTTTTTTCTCTGCACAGATGTTGTATATATTTATATATATATCCACTATTTGTATCACGTCCCAATCGTACCAATACAAAATAAAAGGTATAAAGCCTTCATATTCTTGTGTTCATACGTAGGCAATATCCATTCTATAAGTCGTTGTTTTCGTCGTGCTACTCACATGATTAAAGACCCAAAGCAAATTAAATCATCACATAAATGAATCATTAGTTTTAATCTATCGTCGAACTCCATCATCTATATTTAAGGACCCATGTTCGACGATTCCCCATAAAAGAATGAGAAGATTTAGTGCTTATGCTTTATCGTCAACTGTAAACCTCGAGGGTCAACATTCGTAACAATTGCATTGATGCAGATTTAAATATGAAAGGATACCGACCTCGAATTTCATCATATATCGATCATCACAATTGTTGATACGATTTAACGTGTGCTGCACAACTCGAGGGTCAATACGTG
>JBBPDI010000023.1:24006269-24017433 GCA_037974545.1 Cucumis variabilis | reverse complement strand
ACTGAACGATCCCCGCTGGCTCCGGAGGGAAATGTTGTTTCGTTTTGTTTTGTTCACACCTGTCCGAATAATTTCTTATTTTTTTTATTTATTTATAAATTTACCGCCACGCGCCAGGTGGAATGATCTCTACGCCCTTCTCATTTTCGGTTTTCTATTTTTTTTTTCCCCTTTAAGAAATATGTGGATTTTGCTTAGCCATAAATCCGAATAATGCAAATCTTTTTATGAGTGGAATAGTGGGTCAGGCTGACATGCGGACCGACAAAATCGAGGTCGGAAGCCGAATAAAATTCCTCATTTTTTCGATTTTTAATTAATTAAGCGTTAAAATTTATTGTGAACTGACTTATATGTCCTCTCCCTCCTTTTAGTTTTATTGTCGCTTTGACTACTGAAATTTTACGCCAAAATTGGTAGGAAAAGAGAGAAATGTTGGGACAACATATGCCCAAGTTAAGAATCCATTCTTAACGAGAATGATCTAATAGGTAATTTCAATAAAAGAAATTGAATTGTTTCACTAAGTTTGTAACATTTGTAGAATCAAATCATAAGGATTAAAAAGTCAATTCACAATACTAGTGAAAAGAGATTATTATCATAAGGTCGACCTATAGGATTCGCCATATGCCTTGTGAGGAGGACCCATATGATCTCACTTGATGGGACAATTTATGTCTAATTGATTAAATGAAATCTCATGTGTTTGGATTTGTCTATTAATGGTTAAGTTAAATTAGTATCAATCAAATTACTTATTTCAGAGATCAATGATCAAGTGACTTTTATAGAATCATTTTTCTATACATTTAAAATGGCTTGAGACATTTTAGGTACGCACAAAACATTTTAAGTTCTCCCATCTTTTAATCTTTTAGATCTCTAAATTATTACTCACTTGATTTGTTACACATCAAAGTTAAATTTTCATAAACAAAAAGGAGTCGTTTGGGAGAAGGATTGGCTTATAGAAAGGTTAGTGTTATGATAGTATGTGTTTGGACAAAGGATTATGGTAGGTAATGTTAGGATAATATGTGTTTGGAGGAAGGATTGTGTAAGAAGAGTTATGGGATGGTTATGATAAAATGTGTTTGGGAGAAGATTATGTAGGTAGTGTTATGAAATTTATCTTTTTATCCATTTTTTTAAATTCGTATTCTAAATCTAATGCACATATTTCGTATTTTTAATTTACCAAATTATCATATTTTCGTAAAACAATTTTCAGAACTTTCTTTAAATGTAACGTCCATTTTCAACTTTTTTTTTGTAATTATTATGTGCGAATAAATTATTAATTTTTTTAAAAAAATTATATTATAACTCCAATACACATGTATATTTAATTTACCAAATCATCATAGTTTTCATAAAATAATTTGACTTAATTTCTTTAAATGCAGTGTGAAATTTTCAACTATTTTTAAGTATTCGTTACAGTTGAATAAATTACTGTTTTTTTAAACATAAAATATTCTCAATTTTCTTTTTACCTAAACATTTTATTTTTTTCCCCCTCTTTCGAAGAAAAGGATTGTTGTTGTTCCATGAGGCAACAAAAATGATTAAAAAAATTATAATGAATTATAAAGATATAAAATGAAGGAAGAAGAAAGAGGGAAAAAAAAGTAAGTTTTGAAAAAGTATGAGCATAGTTTGGTAAAAAAATTAGATCCAAAATTTAATTCAAATAAGTCTTAAATCAAATCTTGCCATTACATTGGTTTTTTTAAAGAAAATTATTGTACATTTAAAGCTTAGGTACTTTTTAAAATATTTTTTATACATTTTTTTAGGCTATTTAAATATTCAAAAGTTATTTAATTTAATATTAAACTGTTTGATTTGATTTTTTTATATATAAATTTAATAAAATTCATTTTTTTAATTCCATTTAACTTAAATTTATCGGAAGTAGTTTAAATATAGATAGATTAGTTTTAAAATAAAATATTTGAAAAAGATGAAAAACAAATAAAAGAAGAAAAACAAATAAAAGACATGAAATAATAAAATTAAAAAAATGTTAAATATGAGGACTAAATGAGTAAATTAATACCAATTAACATTTAATTAAAATTAATTTTGTAAATAAAATAAATTAAAAAAACAATATTTTTTTAAGATTATTAAATTAATTTAAAACAAATTACATTTGATAAATAATAAAACTATGGGGGAGTTGAAGAGGGAATAAGAAGGAAGAGAGAGAGAAAAGACGGGTTATGATAAGCCTAAAACAAGAGTTATGATAACTCTTCCCCAAACAACGGTTGGGTTACCATAACCCTAACCCATAATGATAACCCTTGGGCCAAACGACCTTAAAGATTTTATTGTCACCCATTAAACTTCTACCAGTCAAATAAAATTAAACATCGGAGTTGAATCATAGGAAGTCTAAGATAGAATCTTTTGATGTTAAATCAGTCTCTAGAAAGTAATAAAAGTGAGGGTTTTGATTTAATGGACAAGAAAACTAAATTGAATGAAATTAAAGTGTGGAAATGTAAAGATAGAGGTATGGTTAATCGAGATGCCTTAGTTTAATGGAATGAGATCATTCAATAAATTATTGAATTATCACCTATGAACTAAATATTTTGCCCATGCTTGATGAAAAAATAGACATGTGCATTGAAATATAGATAAAATTTTACTCTAATTGTATTAAATTAACATGCAAAATCCTATTTAATTAAATTTAGAGTTTTGAAGGAACTCACCTTCGTAACTTCAAAATTGCTCGATTCTTCATCCAAACACGAACTTGGACTCCACTAGTCAGACTTAGAATAGGTTTTGGGATCCGATGGGTGAAGGATTTAAGAGAGAGATGGAAATTTGGAGGAATATGTAGAGATTTTAAGAAAGAATACTTTGTGAAATTTTTTTTAATAATAAAAATGGGCCAAAAGTTTTTTAACATTAGAAAAACAACCCTTTAAATAGACAAATTACATGCAGCTATTTCATTTCTAGTAGGCTTGGTGTCATCACTGATAGTTAGTGAGTTAGTGATAGAACCTCCATATATCCTACTAAGAGTTAGTGAGATTATCCAATAAAATGTTAAATTTTTCCACTAACTTTAGTCAAAGGGTAAAATAGTCATTTCATCATTCAAGTCAAAGTTAAAATTTGACTTTTTAAGTCAAAAGTCAACCTTTTGACATTTTACCATTTTATTCGTCTTGACTAATTTCGACCTTTCGAGCATGAATATGCATTCATTTTCTTGAAATTTGAAACAATTGAATATTTTGTCGGTCAATGTTTGACTTTTCAAAGTCAAAAGTCGACCCTATTGGGTCTTTATTGTGCTATATAATAATTTTATGGATAATTGGCTTATTGTTTAATTATTAAATAAATATGATTTAAAATTAAGATAAATTTTCAAAAATAGCAAATTCTACAAAATATTCACAACCTATAGCAAATTCTATCACTGATAGTCATTGATATGCTATAGTGATAGAAGATCATTATTGATAGAATCTAAAATTTTGCTATAGCTTGTAAATATTTTAATTTATTTTGCTGTTTTTAAAAATACATCTTTAATTAATTATTAACTAATTGATTAATGATTAATTAATTATTAGATTTTAAATTTCTATTAATTTAATGTTAATAGAATCGTATGATTCACTCATACTCCCTTTCCTACTCCAAGAAGGAAAGAAAGTTATAAAATATCTAGAAGAAAACAGTTTTCTTTAATCAATTCAATCAAGACAAAAAAAACTAATGTTTTTGCTCTTTGTAAAAAGAAAATAGTTTCTCTCTAAACATTTTTTCCATCCCAATTAGTTCCCACAAACCAATCTCATCCCAGAGGATAGAAAGGTCTTCGACGGGTGGTGTCCCAATTTGGAGAATTACTTTGTAGATTCGGAGACATAAACAAGTAAATTTTTCTTTCTCTAATCTATAATTAGAAAGCATGTTTAGCCTTTAAGTCTTAATAAGAAAACCAGTTTCTTAATTATTTTTGCCAATATACTGGTATTTTGGGATTTTCAAATTAATTTGAGGAATGGTTTTATAAAATCTTTCGCTGCCATAAAGCTTTTATCCCTTCAATTTGGACCTCTAAAAATAAGTCATTCCTATAAGAAAACCCTAATTTGTTATGCTTGTTAAGCATTTACCGTATTTGGAAACAATCTTTTTCTTTATATAATTGTTTTCTAAAAGGTTAAACTAGTGGACTTATGCCAGATTTTAAACCATTTACAAGTGTATCAAAGTGTCAACCAAATAACAGTTTGAAAAAAAATTTAAAAATTACCAAAGAAAGAAAAAGACGATGGAAAGGAAAAGAAAAAAATGACATAAGAAGAGAAAAAGAGGATGAGAAGGAAAAGAAAAAATTGGAAAGAATATGAAAAGAAAGGGCAAATAGAAATATTTTTAAAAATTGTAGAAGAAGAGAAAAAGACGATGCAAAGAAAAAAATATTACAGAAGAGAAAAAAAAATCACAAAAAGGAAGAAAAGAAAGACGATAATATGAAAGAACAAACCTGCAATTTTTTAAGTGTCACGCCCCAAATCGTACTACGATGATAACGCCGAAGTAGTAGGAATAAGATGCGAGTTTGTTACAACTTTGAAAGTTTCTTATCACAAAATCTTATTCACAACTCTTTTTAAACTTTAAAACGTAACAGTGGTCAATGTAACTGCAAACAAAATAAATATAAACCAAAATGTAAAACTTTATTAATAACTGACATTTCATACATTATCACAATATTTTGACCAAATAACCGAGGCTTAACCATTTTCAAAACACCTTGAACCACCTCGCCGCAAATCCTTCAACCTTCTTCTCTACTTGGCCTAAATGTCCGATCCTAGAAGATAGATTTTTAAAACGTTGGTCTAAAAGACTTAGTGAGGTTTTATGAAAACCTTTTTCAATACCTTTTCATAATCATTTTGAAAAAATAATATTAAATCATTTAAATATACCAACAAATTATTTCAGTTCACATAAACCTTTCTTTATGCTTAACAAATCATTTCATTTTTCCAAGGATCTCAAATCATTCTCTAGGCTTGGTCTCATTACCTCGCATTTAGACTACTGTATCAACAGCATCCGAGAACATACAGATTCGTCCTTGTTGCTCAGACCACTAAGCTTTATACGCTCATTTCAACGCATAAGCCAGCTTCTTATCACCATGTAGTCCGTACACCCATGGTGGTCTTGACTCTTTATATGCACATAAAAGTTAGCATCATCTCAAAGAAACATAGTATTTAAATCATAGTCATCAAATCAAGCTTTAACATTATAAATCATGCTTGAAAACATAATTTTTCATAGAAATCTCTTTGGAACATTCTCATTTGAATTCTTTAAATCAGTACAAAAAATCATAATAAAGTTTTTTAACATAAATTCATTTGAGATAAAAGCACTCACCAAACTTTACTAAAGAAGTCTTTCTTCTTCTCGCAAACATCTTCTCGCGTGGCTAAACCAGCAACACTTTAACATTGCAACAAAACTCTTATCATCCCTTCCTTAGTTACCTAAATCCTCTTATTTATAAAGTCCTTAAACTTAGTCATGCAAAAACTTTTCTCGGTTCGCCAGCTCCTACTTAAAACTTCATACGTGTAAATTTAATATTCAACCTAGTCATGTTTAAATCCTTAATCTTACATGTTAATCCCTGTCAAATCAGATTTGACATTTTCATCGCCAAACCTTACTTCTCGCCTAATCCAAACTGCGAATAACTTCAACCACTTAACATTTCTCGCGAATAATCTTATTGCATGGTTATAATTTTACAATAAGAACATGTGAACTAAACAACTTTTAATCGCATAAAACTGTTATCGCGAACTTAAACTCGAAGGCTTCCTCGCAGATTTCTTCTCCACGAAACACTTGGTTCTTCTCCCGAAGATCACCCAAAACTTCTATTTTAACACTCAAAACTTTCACTTCTTAACTTACACGAAGACTTTTTCTCTTCTGATCACACAACTTCTTTCGCGAACTATCCACTTAATCGAAAAAACGTATACTTAACTATAAAAGATTTTATCGCTTAATCCTTTATACAGATTTATTCAAATGACAACTTCTTAATACTTAACCAAATTTTACTTCCTTACCCAAATTAGAAATGGGTCTCACATTAAGAATATGGTAAATTTCATGGGCTTTTTCAATTTGTGACACGGATTGTAAATATTTTGTCTGTTTGTTCTGTTTATGAAAGTTAACCCTAAAATAATCAATAACAATTATTAAAAATTAAAATAGTAATATTTTGTTCATAATGATCAATAAATTACATTTACTAAATCTAGGAGTCGTTTCGCTTAAGGGTTTTCACTATGAGGTTAGGGTTATGGTAACCCAACTTATATTTTGGGAAAGGGTTATTATAACCCTTGTTTTAAGCTTATCATAACCCTTCTTCCCTCTCTCTCTTCCTTCTCAATCCTTCTTCAACTCCCCATAACTCTACCTCTTAACTCCCCCATAGTTTTATTATTTTTAAAATTTTACTCTTTTATTTATCAAATTTCATTTGTTTTTCATTAATTCAATAATCTTAAAAAGAACATTATTTTTTTTAATTTATTCTATTTACAAAATTAATTTTAATTAAATAATAATTGTGATTAGTTTACTCATTTAGTCTTCGTATTTAATATTTTTTTAAAAAAATTATTATTTCATGTCTTTAATTTGTTTTTCTTATTTTATTCGTTTTCACCTTTTCAAATACTTTATTTTAAATCTATCTATATCTAAAATATTTCTGATAAATTTAAATTAAATGAATTTCTAAAAAAACAAATTTGATTAAATTTATAAAAAAATAAAAACAAAAATCAAATCCAATGATTTAATATTAAATTAAATAACTTTTGAATCCTTAAATAACCTAAAATTATATAACAAATACTTAAAAAATATTTAAACTTTAAATGTACAAGATTTTTCTTTTAAAAAAATTCAATTTAATGACGAGGTTTGATTTAAGATTTATTTGAATTAAATTTTGAATCTAAATCTTTTACCATATTGCTCATACTTTTTCAAAATGTACTTTTTTCTCTTTTTTATTTCTTATTTTTATATCTTTCATTAATTCAATACATAGTTTTTTATCATTTTTGTTTGCCCTACGAATAACAATCTCCCGGGGGAAAAAACAAAATGTTTAGGTAAGAAAAAATCGAGAATATTTTATCTTTAAAAGGAAAAATAGTAATTTATTCAACCGATTACTTAAAAAAAGGTTGAAAATTTCACGTCATATTTAAAGAAATTAAGACAAATTGTTTACAAAAACTAGGATGATTTGGGAAATTAAATATACAAAATTTGTGTATTTGATTTACAATACAAAGTTTTAAAAAAATTAAGAATTTATTCGCACATAATGATTACGTAAAAAATGTTGAAAATAGACGTCATATTTAAAAAAAATTTAAAAATTGTTTTACTAAAATATGGAAATTTGGTAAATTAAATACAAAATTTGTTTATTAGATTTAGAATATAATTTTTTTTATAAAAAAATGTATAAAAAAATAAATTTCATAACACTACATACATAACCCTTCCACATCTTATCATAACCATCACATAAACCTTCCTATACAACTTCTCCCAAACACATATTACTATAACACTGCCTACCATAATCCTTTCCCCAAACACATAGTATCATAACACTAGTTTTATTATAACATTAGTTTTATCATAACATTAGTTTTACTATAACACTAACCCTTCCTCCAAACGACTCCTAAGAGTTTTAAAACATAAAACCATTTTTTTAATTATTCTAAATAGAAACTTCGCCAACATATATTTTTCTGCACGTTAACAGAAGGATGTGTCCAAGAGAGATCATTGGATGAGGATTGCTTATGGCACTAATTTAAAAAGAAAGAAAAAACTTACAAAAAGAAAATGAGTATTGTTATGGATAGCACAAAAAATAAAAACTATTTACAAAATATAGTAAAATTTTCAAATGGGCTATAGATAGTTTGATGAATTTACTATATTTTATAAATAGTTTCAATATTTTGGTATTTTTTAAAATGCCCTAAGAAAGGTTAATTTTCATAAATATAACAAAACACCAAAATATTTACCGCCCGTGTAACAAAATAAAAAAAACAATGATATTTTCATAAATTTCAAGTTTGCCCTTAAGTAATACTAACCATTTTTCACTTCTTTTTCTTTTTCTTCTTTGCGATTTATTCATCTCCTCTTCATATTATTAATTTCTTCATATCATTACTTTTTCATTTTACAATATTATAGTTATTTATGTAAATATTTACCAATTTCTTCATTTTCTCTTCCATAATTTTTTTCCTTCTTCATTTCTCATCTTTTTTTTCTTCTTGGTACAAGATCTAAATGATATTGGTACACGATCTAAACGACCGTGTACCAATAACTAAACGATTAGTTGTCTATTCCAGATAGATAGAGATAGATCACTATCACTAATAGAGCGTTTTGACTTGGTACAAGATCATTCAAACTAGGTACAAGATCGTTTAGACTTGCTACGAGATAATTTAGACTTGTTACGAGATCATTTAGATTAGGTAGAAGGATAAAAGATCGTTTAAACTTGGTATAAGAGTATAAAGATCGTTTAGACTTGCTACAAGATCGTTTAAACTAGATTACAAGGGTACAAGATCGTTCATACTTAGTACAAGATTGTTTAGACTTGGTACAAGAGTACAAGGTCATTTAGACTTGCTACGAGATCGTTTAGACTGTGTACGAAATCATTCAAACTGGGTACAAAATTATTTTCTCATGCGTGTGTGACTAATTAATCACATGAGTATTTTTGTTATTTCACGTTGTGGGCTTGTAAGTTTTTTTCTTTTTTAAAATTGTTCTATACAATATAAATATTTTCGTGTTTAAAGAAAAACCCTAAAAAAATATAATAAAAAACGAGGAGTTAATAAGTGAATTGGCCATTTAAAAAAGGGAAAAAATCCTTTTCCTCGTAAAGTACCACCTTTTTTTTTCTTTTCTCTCTTTTTTTTAATCCATTTAAGTTTGATTTTTCTTTTGTCTACTTTTAAAAGTTTTGTGTTTCCATCTAAAATTCAGAGCTTTCTATTTTTTCATTCCAACATGAGTATT
The DNA here is from genome assembly GCA_037974545.1 of Cucumis variabilis. Lineage (NCBI taxonomy): Eukaryota > Viridiplantae > Streptophyta > Magnoliopsida > Cucurbitales > Cucurbitaceae > Cucumis > Cucumis variabilis. The sequence goes on along the minus strand of JBBPDI010000023.1, from coordinate 24,008,247 downwards.
TTCCAAATACATTTGGTAATATTAAAATTAATTATAGTTTTCTGTTTCTTTTGTAGATGTTAAAGTCATTGAGATCCAAGTCGATTGGTTGGCCATTATAGTGACAGGAGATCACAAGACGAACATAAAGAAGCTTTAAAAAAATATGAATTCACGTACGTCTACCAAAACTCATAATCAAAAGCAAATTGGTAGTAAACTTACAAAATTTCGATTAGGGCTAGACACAACTGTTATAAAAAAAAAGTAACGTGCCATAGATGTGGTGAGGTGAGGTGAAATTTTTTTTAAGTATATATATATATAAATATATATATATTATTAAAATGTTAATATAAATGTGTTAATATTTTAAATCTAATTATTATATTTTCAGCTAAAAAACAATATCATATGAATCATAATAATGGAAGCTAATTTTTCATCGATGTCAAAAGTCTTAAAAACCATGGACGAATATGTATAGCTGGACACACTTTTTTATCACAAAAGTCTCAAAGCCTCACATCTAATTAACATATTAAAAGAGGAAAAAAGAAAATCAAATCAAAGAATCCCAACCCTAAAATTTGATGAACTCAATTTCGTAGTAAACATTTGTTTGGCAAGGAAGGGGGAAAAAAAGGAAAAACAACAACAAAAAACAGTGAAAGAAAGATAGTGTAGTGGAGGACAGTCAAGATAGGAGGCCCGTTGGGTTCTCATTTAGTATTATTTAAAAAACGAAAGAATTTCATAATGACACAAATATAGAAAAAATGAAAATAGTTTTTGTATTGAATTAATTTTGAATTTGAATTTGAGTATTTATTATTCATTTTAGTTTGGAGCATTTAATGTGAGGTAATACATATATATTTTTTAAAATGTTAAGATTCAATTTATTTAAGGTCAATTTTCTTAAATATAACAAAATACCAAAATATTTACGATCCGTGATAAAATAAAAAAACTCATAAAGTTGGCCATTTTTTTAAAAATATTTCAGGTTTGTCTTTTTTTTTTTAAAGAGAAATAGGACCCAACCCAACTAGGGGATACTTAGGAAGGGAGTCAAATCTATTAAAAGATTTAAATAGAACGTTCAGCACAATGCCCTTCATTTCCATCTTTTTTCTTCTCTTCTTCTTCTGTATTTTTTCTTATATACATATATTTTTTGAAATCATGATCTTTGTTTTCAACCAATAATAAATCTTGTATTGTTTTTTTTGTTCAAGATCGAGTCCCAAATATAAAAGATCTTGGTACACGATCTTGAACAAAAATGGTTGGAATATTGGTACATGATCGTATAGATTTGACTATCAAATATAAACGATATTGGTATCTTGAAAAAAATCGTTAGGATTTTGGTAGTTTAGATTTGAGTAAACGAATGTGTGCTAAATATCATTGGGATATTGGTACACGATCGTTTAGATTTGGCTACACAATCGTGTACCAAATCTAAACGAATCTTAGTACAAGATCGTGTACCAAATATATTATGTGCAGGGGTGGCCAATTAATCGAGTGTTGACTTTGGCATTTTTTGTATTTTTCACTGTGAGCTTGTGACTTTTTTTCGTTATTGAAATTGTTCAATACGGTGTAAATATTTTGCAGGGTTGTTACATTTTTTTAAAAACTCCTTTATTTAACGTGAGATAGTAGATATTTATTTATTTTTAATTGTAAATATTTTGTTTATTCTTTTTTTTTTCCATATAAATTTCATTTATTTTCATTTTTTTATTGTCATTATTATATGCTTATTTACATGATTTTTTCCTTTTTTATTCCATTCCTATGTTTTTATATTGCTCGAGTTTTGTACAAATGTATGTACGTTTTTTCAAATTTTATTTTTGTATACTACAAATTCTATAGTTTTTTTAAAGGAAAATTTTCAAAAATAACAAATTTTACAAATTATTTACAACCTATATTAAATTCTATCACTGATAGTCATTGATATGCTATAGTGATAGAAGAC
>JBBPDI010000023.1:23981401-23991601 GCA_037974545.1 Cucumis variabilis | reverse complement strand
TTGGCTAAACTCATTAACCACATTAATCAATATTCGTTAACTGTGTGTACACTCCACTAAAGACTCACAACTGAACTATTCTCATTGTATATATATTTTTGTGTCCACGGATATAGATGAATAACAGTAAGTTAGTCCTTCACGAGTGTTCGTAACACCAGCTTGATCAATTTACCGTTTTACCCCTTGTTTACCTCTAATTCTTAAATACTAATGCTCCTCTAATGAACAACCTGTTTATGGTCCTACCAATAAACAGAAACCCCTCTTGTGCGATAGAGGGGGTAGGACCCTTTGTTCAAGACTTGAAGACACCATTTAAAGGAACACTCATCTACTTACCCTAAAGTAGGGAAGGAGTGAATTTCATCTTGTGTAATTATGTTCCCAGCTCCTCACTCAGTCTTGTCTCTAAAATGATAAGCTTATTAAGTCGACGATCTGGCCACTCACACCGTACAAATCAAAGGATAATCTCTCACGAGCAGGAGTTCTTAATACACTGAGGATTAAGACTAAGTTACCTAGGTTATCCTAGTGAAGTAGAAACCTAACTAGTTAACGAAGTTACATTAGTCCACTCTTAATCAATCTCCCAATCCTATTGAGATTTACATGACCAAATCTCAAGTACCATAAATAGGTATTAAAAGAAACTTTTTGTCTTTTATTATGAGTTTCAGTTGTTCTAAACATTTCAGTATTTAAGATAAAATTTGCTCTAGTTGGTCTGAACTTATATAAGTTGTCTTCAAGTATACCAAAACAGACTTAAATACATTTATAGAATTGAACGCTTCATTAATTTCAAAATATATTTTATACATTTGTTTCAAAATACAAGAGATAAATATTAAATTTTTTCTCATTTAAGGTACATACAAGACATTCTTAAGTATGATATATCTATCTTCAAAAAATAACTTTAAATCTCCCACTGCTTCAGCTGAGACCATCTCTTATGTTCCAACCTTGATAGTGACCTCGCCATTTGGAAGTCTTTTCTAAGAACTATTTTTCTGAAACAAGAAATAAATATGATTAGTGGCTTCTGAATCTAGTATCCAGATTGAATTTTCATATTAAACATGTTTCAATAACTAGTTTCCTTCTTTGCCTTTTTCTCTACAAGGTACTTTGGGCAGTTCCTTAACTAGTGTTCGTTCGAGTCACAGTGGAAACACTTACATTTTTATGCAACTTTCTTTCCCTTGTTCTGTTTGGAAGTCTTCCCCTTTTCCTTCTTCTTTATTTGATCATTAGATTTTGAGGGTCCGACTTTAGTTTTATAGGGTGATCCTCTTGAAAACTTTCTTCTTGTGGTAGTAACACTTGTTTCCACTTGTTTTTCCCTTACCCATGGTAAGGTTCTGGAATCGTTGGAGCTCATTCAGAAGGATTGTCAGATTAAACATTATCTTGTTTAGAGAAGCATTCGTCTGAAATGGTATAAAGGTCTTCCGAAGAGACTTTAAGATAAAGCTAACCTAATTAGTCTCGTCGATGCCACCATCATTTACTTCGACGATGTTGAAGTGCATCATCATGTCCAGGACATGTTCTCTAACAGAGGTCCCCTCCTTCATTCGCTTAGTGTAAAAGTATTTGATTGTCTCTTGTCTTAAAGACCATTCTGGGTGCCCAAACATTACCCTTGATGAATCCATAATCTCATTAGTCATGGCTAAAGATTCATGTTTCTTTGCCAAAACATCAGAGCATGCTTTAATTTTACTCAATTTCATGTGGTGAGTTTAAATTTATTAGATAAATTATGGTTGAACTAAAATGTATAATTTATGGTTTTGGCCCTAAATTAAGTGTTTTTATGTGTTAATTATTGTAATTGGCTCGGGTTTTGTAGCTTAAATAATTTTATTGAGGGTCTGTATTTTTTATTGAATCATTAAAGTTGTAATTAAGCTGTAATTGCAAAATCTAAGAGAGAGAAAAAAACCTTAAAACTGTTATAGAACACTTTAGCTTGAGAAAGTAGTGTACTTTTAGCTCTAGCGTCCTTGAGAGTTCACACTATGAGGTCCATGTAGGACTTTAGGTCGTGCATAGAAGCAGACTTTCTTCGAAGAGTGTTTGCATGAATCAATATTAAGGTGAATAAGGGAAGTAGTTCATAGTAGGTGGGTGAGGGATATGTTACAACACATCTCACAGTCTTTACCATTAGGTCGCATTGTGACCACCCTCTCATTGACCCGAGAGGGATTCAATTTATAGGTTCGACTTTAAACCAATTGTTTAATAGTGGATCAGTAGGACAAGGAGCAAGATGTAGTCTCAAGGGTAAAATAGTATTATGACCTAGTCAAGCTTACAAACAACATGTGAAAGATTAATTTACTGATCATGGTTATATAAAATGGACACAAATATATCTATAGTGAGGGGAGTGAAATTACGAGACTTTGGTGGAATGAGTAGTTAGTTAACGAATGTTGATTAGCTTGGTCTTAAAGAGTTTAGGTAGTTAATCTTGAATTGTTGGAGCTCATGATCTATAGGTTCATTAGGTTCCCCAGCTAGCTCATATGGAATAAACTTAGAACAGTATGATGGAATGATTCGAATTGTTTGAATTAGGCAAGGAAAGAGAAACCGACAAATATATATGATCTAGCCATCAGATTTCAGATTACAAATAGATCTTTACGTTTAAATGAGATTTAAATATTAAAGATATGAAAGTGAATTCATACTCGAAAGCTCGAAATTGATGGAAATAGTGAAAGTTGTAAAAAAAGTCAAAATGTTGACTTTTACTTTGAAAAGTCAAATTTTAGTCGAAAATATATTCAAATGTGATTTGAATCTTGAGAAAATGAATGCGGATTCAGTCTTGGGAGGTTAAACTTAGTCAAGACAAATAAAATTATAAATAGTCAAAATGTTAATTTTTTGGTTTGAAAAGTCAAAGTTTGTCTTTGACTAAATGACAATTTTGCCCTTTGATCAAAGTTAGTGGGAAAATCCAACTGTTAGGGGTTTTCTTTTTGTGATTTAACTTTCTTTTTTAGATTTGAATTGAACTTTCAAAACTTTGTTTTAATTAGGGCCCGAACTTTTATAAATTCTTCTAGTAGTTGTGAAAAATTATTTTAAACTTATCCCGTTTTATGTTTAAGTATGAGTTTAGTATGCAAGTAATAATTATAGTTAATTCAAGAAATTGGGATCGTTACAGTTGGTATCAGAGCCTAAGTTTTAGGTTTTGTAGACTGACTTTGATGTAAGTCTATGTTTTTGGTCCCTATGGCTAACACGATCCTTCGTCACTCGTCAGGTATGCTTTAATGCTTTATTTATATGATTTTATTAGCATGATCTTGCCTAGGTTAAACTAGAATGTATGAAGTACTTTGTTGTTAAGACAAAAAAGATTATTGGTGGATAATAGGGAACATGCTGCCAAAGAGAGGTGTACGTAGGGGTGGTCTTAGAGGCCAAGGCCGAGGTAGGGCAGCAGGGTATCGCCAACCTGCTGAGGGCCAAGCTGACCAACATGTTCTTGCTGCACTTGTTACTCACAATGATTTGACTATTTTGTCTGCTTACCTATTACTAGGGAAGCTGAAATTTCTTTGATATCAAAGCCTGTAGTGAAGGAATACCCCGATGTGTTTCCAGATGAGCTTCCAGGACTTTCGCCTAACAGGGAGATCGATTTTGCTATTGAATTAGAGCCAGGTACCGCCCCCATTTCTAGAGCCCTGTATCGTATGGCTCCAGCTGAATTGAAGGAACGAAAGGTACATTTACAGGAGTTATTAGATAAAGGCTTTATTCGACCTAGTGTGTCATCCTAGGGAGCACCATTACTTTTTATGAAGAAAAAAGATGGGTCGATGCATCTTTGCATTGACTATAGAGAACTTAATAAAGTAACAGTCAAGAACAGGTATCCACTGCCCAAGATTGATGATTTGTTTGATCAGTTGCAAGGAGCCACTGTATTCTCTAAGATTGATTTACGCTCAGGTTATCATCAGTTAAGGATTAGAGACAGTGACATTCCTAAGACTGCCTTTCGTTCGAGGTATTAGCATTATGAATTCATTGTAATGTCTTTTGGGTTGACAAATGCACCTTTTGTATTCATGGATCTGATGAACAGAGTGTTTAAGAATTTCTTAGACACTTTTGTTATAGTGTTTATTGATGATATTTTGGTTTACTCCAAGATAGAGACTGAACATGAAGAGCATTTGCATAAGGTTTTAGAGACCCTTTGAGCCAATAAACTTTATGCTAAGTTCTTAAAGTGTGAATTTTTGTTGAAGCAGATGGCTTTCCTTGGTCATGTGGTATCTAGTGAGGGAGTTTCTGTGGATCCTACAAAGATAGAAGCTATTACCAGTTGGTCTCGACCCTCTACAGTTAGTGAGGTTCGTAGTTTTCTGGGTTTAGCAGGTTATTATTGGAGGTTTGTGAAGGATTTCTCTCGTATAGCTACCCCCTTGACTTAGTTGACTAGGAAGGAGACTCCTTTTGTTTGGAGCCCAACATATGAGGGTAGTTTTCAGAACTTAAGCAAAAGCTTGTTACTGCACCGGTCTTTATAGTACCAGATGGATCTGGGAGTTTTGTGATCTACAACGATGCTTCTAAGAAAGGACTGAGTTGTGTTTTAGTGCAGCAGGGTAAGGTGGTTGCTTATGCCTCTCGTTAGTTGAAGAGTCATGAGCAGAACTACCCAACACATGATCTAGAGTTGGCAGCAGTAGTTTTCGCACTCAAAATTTGGAGACATTACTTGTATGGTGAAAAGATACAAATCTTTACTAACCATAAGAGCCTGAAATATTTTTTCACTCAGAAGGAGTTAAACTTCGCTGTCTTGAGTTAGTAAAAGATTATGACCGTGAGATATTGTACCATCCAGGTAAGGCGAATGTGGTAGCTGATGCTCTTAGGAGAAAATTATCACATTTAGCAGCAATTATTACCTGACAGACCCCTTTACATCGAGATTTTAAGACAGCTGAGATTGCAGTATCAGTAGGGGTAGTTACTTCACAGTTAGCTCAGTTAACAGTGTAACCAACTTTGAGGCAAAGGATTATTGATGCTCAGAATGATGATCTTTATTTGGTTGAAAAGCGTCGCCTTGTTGGAACAAGGCAAGCAAATGGCTTCTCCATATCCTCTGATGGTGGACTTTTGTATGAGAGGCACTTGTGTGTGCCAGCAGATGCTACAATTAAGACTGGTTTGTTGAATGAAGCCCATAGCTCCCCATTTTCCATGCATCTGGGTAGTACAAAGATGTATCAGGATTTAAAACGAGTGTATTGGTGGCGTAATATGAAGAGAGAAGTGGCAGAGTTTGTTAGTAGGTGCTTGGTGTGTCATAAGGTTAAAGCACCTAGACAGAAACCAGCAGGGTTGTTGCAACCTTTGAGTATACTTGGAAGTGGGAGAATGTATCCATGGATTTTATTACAGGGTTGCTTAGAACCCTGAACGGTTACACAGTGATTTGGGTTGTTGTAGACAGACTTATGAAGTCAGCACATTTTGTCCCAGGGAAATCCACTTATACTGCTAGTAAGTGAGCACAGTTATATTTGACTGAGATTGTAAGACTGCACGGAGTACCTGTATCGATTGTTTTTTACAGAGATGCACGTTTTACTTTCAAATTTTGGAAGGGACTCCAGGCTGCCATGGGCACGAGGTTAGATTTTAGTACAGCTTTTCACCAACAAACTGATGGTCAAACTGAACGTTTAAACCAAGTTTTAGAGGCTATTCTACCAGCTTGTGCATTAGAGTTTCCAGGTAGTTGGGACTCTCACTTGCATTTGATGGAGTTTGCCTATAATAACAGCTTTCAAGTCACTACTGGTATGGCACCGTTTGAGGCATTGCATGGTAAATGTTGTAGAACCCCTGTTTGTTGGAGCGAGGTTGGTGAACAGAGGTTGATGGGTCCTAAGTTGGTCTAGTCTACTAATGAGGCTATTTAGAAGATTAGAGCACGTATGCAAACAGCGTAGAGTAGACAGAAAAGTTAGGCTGATGTGAGACGGAAAGACTTTGAGTTTGATGTAGGAGACAAAATGTTCTTGAAGGTAGCACCTATGAAGGGTGTTATGCGTTTTGAAAAGAAGAAAAAGTTAAGTCCTTGTTTCGTTGGACCGTTTGAGATTTTAGAGAGGATTGGTGTTGTGGCATATCGTTTGGCATTGGCCACCATCTCTCTCTGCAGTTCATAATGTTTTCCATGTTTTGATGTTGAGAAAGTATGTGGCAAATCCATCTCATGTGGTGACCTATGAACCACTAGAGATTGATGAGAATTTGAGCTACATAGAGCAACCAGTTGAGATTCTGGCTAGAGAGGTGAAGATGCTTCGTAATAGAGGGATTACACTACAATAAAGTCATCTTTCCCTGATGCTGTCTCACATCGCCGTATATGCCAATCCACGTCACAATAGGTTATAGCGACGTCGTAGGCGATATCGGCGTCAACGTCGCAGAAACTTTTTGCGATGCCAACATCTCTCACGTCGTAGAATGTTTCCTCGTACACGACCGCATGCATCACGGACGAAAAATCGCGACATTGGCGTCGCGGAAGGCAACCATGATGTCTGTGTCGTGGAAAGTTTCCACGATGTGTACGTCGCAAAACTTTTCCACGACGCTGACATTGCAAAATGTTTCCGCGATGTAGCGCGGGTCCTTTACGTTGCAAAGCACTTCTTTTAAAAAAATTAATTTTTTTATTGTTATTTTTTTATTAATTTTGATTTAATTTAATTTTGTTATTCATAGGTTCCCGATTAAATAAAATAAGTAAAGTAATTGAAATGAAAATAACATTTATTAATAAAATCAAATGATACATTAATTAATATGTTCGAGATACAGAAAATTAATTACATAATAGAAAACATTACAATAAGAAAAGGAAAGAAACCTAAAATCTAATACTGGATAACCTAAAGTCTAATGCAATGGACGTCAAACCTACAAATAATAAGAAAATATTGTTAAAACATCACATATGAAAAGTTAAACAAATTAAATATTATTGAAAAGTACATACCCATGTATGCACGATCACGGGCCTCTCTGTGCCTGACTCATCTCCTCAAGCATCTTCTTCATCTCTTTCATTTGTCGTGCATGGTCCGCCATTTGACGATCTCGCTCCTCATCCCTCAGTCATTGTTCTTAGAGCATTTGGTTAGCGTTGTCAAGGCTTGCTCTGAGTTTGCTAACCTCTGCTACGTGTGCCTAGTAGTCATACGTACTGGAGAAAGAAGATGAAGTAGTGGTCTTATACTTGGGTTTTGAGCCCCAACCAAGACCTTTTAAGTAGCCCGGTTGTCTACCCAAAACAGTCTTGCATATCTCGTCCTCAGTTAGTGGTTCAGAACCCTCTAGGACGGGCTGAGACTATAGATCCACCATCTGATTCTGCACAAAACAGAAGCTTATGTAAGTTTGAGAGATTGTCAGACTTAAAAACATAGAATAAATAAAAGTATTATAAATCAAATATAAAGTTTTCTAAAACTTACTAAAGCGTCCTCTGCAGCAAGTGAAATAAACTCGTCACTACTATTGGCGTGTGTTTCTTTAAACAACTCGACACGATCTACAGGACGACTGTGCATCTTACTGAGCTCTACCTGTCTCTGAAGAAACAACTTTGTGCCGCTCCTATGGTTATAAGGTTGTCACGCTCTGGCAGTCTTACACATGTTTGATTGCTCCTACATTCCAAAAAAGACAATGAAAACGTTATATACTTTTAAAGAAATGAAATATTGTAACATAACAGTATATGAATAATTACCTAAAATTGTCGAGTGATGTAGTGGTCACATAGAAAGTGCCAATCTTCCACCCGATTGATCAATCTCGGGGGTGGGTTTACTCGTGCTTGTTCAGGGTCACTAAATTTCTTAAAATGACGATGATTGCTTGACTTGAATTTCTTCCACACAGTGAGCATCTGATGCTCAACAAATCAATTAAGTGTTGGATCGTTAAGATCAAACACAAAAAATTGCTATAAAAGAAATAGATTTCAAGTCAGTAAAGCTTTTATAAGAAAGCAGAAACATACATAAATGTTTATGAATTTACAGACTTACCGTTAGTCCGCCCTTAACGACCTCGATGCACTCTGGTGGTATATCGGTCTACTTCAGGGCCTAAATAGGAAACGTGTCTCGTGTCAACACACCGATCGTGCAACTGAAACGAGGTGCGTGTGCTGAGACAGGCCTGTCCCCTACAGGGGGGATGGAAATGGGAATTCTCCCATTCTACTGTACATATCACTCGACATCTATGTTTCTAGAATGTCAGCGTACTTTCCTCGTAGTGGGAGTCGAACGAGAGGGATCTACTAAAAATAACATTGGAAATGCACAACAAGCATAACTTAAAAGCGTAATCAATTGAGCTATAAAGAAATTATATTAATTAAATTTGCGGATTATTACAAACCTAAAGTGTCGCGTACTGGCGACGAACCACCCGCGTTATCCAACGCGTCAAGATTAAGGAAGTAGTCTTCCTCATGCGTATTACTTGAAAAGTTAGACTCCATATCTACATACATAAAATTCAACAAAATATTAAAAAAATAAAACGTAAGTATCACAATGTAATTAATGTATAGAAAAATGACTAAATGTGTGTATACGTCAAAAAAACATTGTTATTCATCATCACAACGTAATCATCACACGTGGAGACCAAATTGTCACAAACATTTTTTTCAATGTACATTACATCAAGTTTATGACAAATAAGTAGTCTGGCCAATAAGGAAGATCGAAAAAAATACTTTTTTGTCCAATTAAGAACTCTTTTTCTTTTTCTATCTTTCAACGAATGATGCTTACTCGTTACTGGAAACTCCAAAGAATCTAGTTGTTCCAATATTTCTTGGCCGCTCATTACAACTGGAGATGATTTACGCTCTAGCTTTCCATCATGAAGTCTACTTCTACGCCAAACATGATTGTCTAGAAGATACCGTTGATGTCCTATGAATGCTATCTTTCTACGTATTCCAAACGATGATCTATCCCCCATGCAAATGGGACATGCTTGATATCCTTTTGTACTCCAACCAGATAGATCACCATATGCCAGGAAGTCATTAATTGTCCACAACAAGACAAGATACAACTGAAAATATTGATCCGTCAGACAATCATACGTACTCACACCAAACGTTCATAGATTTTTTAACTCTTCAAGTAATGGTTGTAGGTACACATCAATTTCTTTACTGAGATATTTCGGATCGGGAATGAGCAATGACATAAAAAAGTTTGACTTTTTCATGCATTTTCATGGTGGAAAATTGTATGAAATTAACACTACAGGCCACATACTATACGAGGTACTCTTGTGACCGAACGGATTGAATCCATCTAAAGCTAACCCCAAACGAACATTTCGTGGCTCCAATGCAAAATCAGAAAATTCAGAATCAAAGTGCTTCCATCCCTCTACATCAGCTGGATGTCTCAATACATCCTCTGTTTCCACTCGTTTATCCTTATACCATTGCATGTCTGTCGAACTTTCTTGCAATACAAACAGTCGTTGTAATCTTGGCACCAACGGAATGTAACGCAATACCTTTTGTGGAATTTTGTTTTCAGATCTATTGAAATTAATCTTATATCGAGACTCACCACAAGTAGGATAATGTTGCAAGTCCTCGAACTCCTTTCAGAACAATACACAGTCATACTTACAAGCATGAATAGTCTCGTACCCTAAGCCCAAATCACGCAATTTTCATTTGACTTCATAGAACGAACTAGGGATGTTACTACCACACATTGGAAACGTATGTTTTATTGTTGCTCCAACCATTGAGAACCTTGACGTGCATCATTTTTACCAAAAACTTTAGTGTCGAAAATTCAAAACACTCGGGGTATAACTCACAACTTGCTTGATTTAGTAACTCCTTAAATACATTATTTGTTTCGTCTTTTTCTAAATCTAAGTCTTCCTCCCTCTCTTCTACTTGTTCCATACCAGCTTGTAAATCATATAACATATTTAACATTTCATTTTCTTCATTAATTGGGTTACTACTAGTTTCTTCATCAACTATTGGGTTACTGCTAGTTCCTTCATCAACTATTGGGTTACTGCTAGTTCCTTCATCAACTATTGGGTTACTGCTAGTTC
>JBBPDI010000023.1:23907104-23917520 GCA_037974545.1 Cucumis variabilis | reverse complement strand
TCGGTAAGGGACCATAGAGAAGAGTAAGATGAATTGAAAGGTGAGGATGAAGAAGAAGAAGTAGATGAGGAAGAGAGAGAACCAAAGATTCTGTCGACACGAACTTTAAAACTGTCGTCCATTCTGGGCGAAGGGGTTAACAAGGGTGATTCTAGGGCAGTGTTTTTATTTCAAAGAAATGGATATGGAAAAGGAAATATTTGGGGGTTTGATTTTCGCTTCCAGTCGGATCTTTAGCGGACGGGTGAAGTTGGAAGTCAGGGACTTCATTGCCTCATTGGGTTAATGAATGGGCTTACGTTGCTAGTGGCTTTGGGCCCATAACCAAAGAATAGCGTTTTGCAGATGTCCAACATACCCCTAAACTTGTGCATGTAAGCTACAACGTTTATTCCCAAATACTTCTGGTTACGCTTTAATTAAAATTGAATTTGGAGGAACAATTATCTTTTCTAGAAATCCTAACTCTTTTAGCACATCAATCACTTTTCCACTGCACAAGAAATCTTAAAATAACTCAAGATAATAAACCTTGTTGGATCCTTCAAAAGACATTTTCAATCTCACAATCTCAAATCCTTCATCTTCAAACTCAAAACCTACAACCCTTCACCTCTCATCTTCACTACCAGGGGTGTTACAAAAACAGGATAATCTACATGAAGAGCATTTTAAAACTTATCATTGGGGTAAATTGGCCTTTGACCTTTTAGTGGATGAAATGTACAACGCAATCTCTCGCAAGTGTGCTACATGTATGACATTAAGTGAGTTTGCTCCATCCTAGCATGGGCATATAAAGTCATGCCTACTTTGAGTATGGCACAAAACTATTTTGTGAAAAGAATTGATATGAAAATTATTGAAAATAGCAAAGTTAAGATAGAAGGACTTGCAAAAGAAAGTTTTGAATCACTTGAGGTAACATCGTAATCCATACTCATTAATTAATAATTTAAGTAATAAATGTTTACTAATAGTTTTCTTATATTTACTATATTATAGCTTGGAAACTGTCAACTTTTAAGCATTCAAGAAAGAAAATGCCATGAGCCATTTTTAGTAGACGAGAAGCAATCCATTCAAGAAGTTGAATTACAACTTGAAAAATATCAAACAAAATCACATGTAGTGGACCTGACAATTAATAGAAGACATTACTTAATGGACACGAACCAACAATGGAAAGACTTGAGAGAATAGAGAAAAATCAAGAGATGAATCAAATGTTGAATGAAAATCAACAGATTGTGTTGAAGAACAAAACCTTGCTGGGAAAACAAATGGAAGAATTTATGGATAAAATGAACGTGATGAGAAAGCAAATGAAAACAATAGAAGAGCATTGACATAATCAATCTATTAATGAAGAATTTATGGTCTGTAATATAATTATAATGAAATTGTTTGATTTATGACACAGCTTGGTACCTTCATACATATAATCAGGCGGTATCCAAGTTTTTTTTAAAAAAAAAAACTTGATATTATCAAAGAAAATAGAGAAGAAAACCCAGACATTGAGACAATTTGTGGGGTTGAAAAATTAAAGCCAATGAAGGATGATGTAAAAGGAGGTGGAGGACCAGGTAATACAGAACACCCAACAATAGTTTCTAATATAATGACTTAGCAACCCCAACATTTCATGGCAAAAGAATTGAACAAACAGAATCAAGATATAAAGAGGTGGAAACATATCCTATGAGACAATAAAATAACAAATAATTTAATGTTATAGGTTTAAATCAAACAATACGTGATATCTAATATGTTTATTTCATGTAATAGCAAGTTGAAGATCTAGATGGTTGGATTGACAAGGCAATAAGTTCAATCAATGAGAAGTGGACATAAAGGTATGAAAAGAATTTGGATTTAAAAATGTATGGTTAAACTTGTTAATTACTAAATGTATAATTAATAGAATGTTTTAATTTACGTACTGATAATAGAATGTTTTAATTTACATACTGATAGGACGTAATTATTAGACAACCATCCTATTGAGTGTGTAAAGTTCAACCATCCACAGCAACACAACCAAAGATAGGAAAGAAGAAAAAATTGGTAATATATAATTGGAACACTCAATTAAGCTTGTAAACTATGTACAATACTAACATATTATTAAGAATATGTTTGATATTTTTTGAAGTCTAACTCTTCCCTCATCACTTTATATATTCACTAAATTCGGTGAAATAATATCTAGACATTATAATGAGTCCAGTGCAACGAGAATCATTGAAGACAAAATTAAAACGAATTAAAACAAGTTGGACCTTTAATTTTGATAAATTTCTGGAAGTGGAACACTGCCCCAACGCTGTGGAGTGCCACGAAACGACGCTTGAAAGTAGTAGCATGCAAAAGCTTGCGCAGCGACGCCCAAGTCAAGTGTAGCGGCGCCTATGGAAATTTTGGGCAAGTGTCGCAGTGCTTCAAACGTTTTTTAGGAAAGGCGCGTGTCTCCGCATGCCTTCAGCGTCAGTAACTGACATTTAGTCCTATTTAGCCCCCATTTCACTTTATTAATACCTCTCAATCAATTTTTAGTTTGTAAGCAGAATTCTCTCAAAATTAGTGTGAATTCTCTCAATTGCTGAATAAAATTATCTCAATTGGCTTCAGGAATGTTTACCTTCCTCCATAATGAACTAAGGTAACTCCTAGGAAAATTGGGTGTATTTACTTCAATTCTATGAGAATCTTTGTATAATTTTGTATTCATAATTGATCTTTGGGGTTTTTTCCTTTCTTGCTTTCTAATAAAAAGTTCTTTAAAAGTAGGCTTGATCCCCTATAATTTTAGAATTTAACTCCAACTCTTATAAGTGTTAAACTCATTATTAAAGCTTGATTGTCAATAATCTTGGATTGAATTCTTTAACATCATTTAGCATCCTATTGAATTTATCCTTGATTGTTAATTTGAATTTGTCCTATGAATCTTTATAACAATAGAGGTTACTCACATTAAAAAGTCTCATGATCGTAATGCAATTTTTTGAGATTTTGTTCAAACGGACTTTAATACTATGAATTTATATGAATTTTGTTATTTTACATTGTTCATTAAATTAGGATAATTGATCTAAAAAAGACCAATTGATTGAGGATCAATTTGATTGCAAATAACCTTTTGATTCAATTATTAGAATGAAAGTAAATCACCAAATTTCCTATTAATTATTCTTGAGAGAAACACTTGTTTTACCTTCTTTAAATTCTTGTTTCTTATTTACAATTTACTCGCTAAATTCACAAGTATTGAGACTGCTTTCAATACTTTTCTTGTTCCTTTTTCTTGACACAATCAAACCCCCCTTCTACTATTTCTTGGATTCTTGAAATTACTAACCACAATTTGTTTAGTAAGTTGAGTAAATTCTTTGTTTGAAGGGCTTTTAGTTAGCGATTATTCTTTTTACCCAATTGAGTTTTTCTAAGATTGTATCATCTCTTAGCCTATTGCATGTATCTTAGTTGCAATTATATTGATTTTTTTCTGCGATAGAGATTAATTTGTACATATTTTCACCCTTAAGACCCTACCAAAAAATCATCCTATCACATATATTTCACATTTATTAAAAATCAAAAACCAAAAGAAAGTTGGATATGATTCACACAAACTTGTCAACACAAATCATCCTTGGACATGCAAGTCTTTATAATTAAAGTGTAATTGTACACAGGTGATGCACCTAATTAAAAAATAGCAATATCACGGTAACTAAACTAGTTATTGCTTGTTAACAGCTAGGTATAAGTATAGAAAAGTTAGAGAGAAAAAGAATTGGCTCAGAGCTGCAAAATCTATGGAAATCCTAGTTTTGTTTTCTTTAAATAAATATATTTGAGATTCAACGTTTAGTTTGAAAGTGTGATTTGTTGTTTTCTTTAAATAAATATATTTGAAATCGAACGTTTAGTTTGAAAGTGTGATCCGTTCAAAAAAAAAAATTCTAAGCATCGGTTGCTGAGGATAAAATAATTAGTTTGGAAAAAAAAAAAATGGAAGGTAACTAAGTTGAACCCAAGGATATTCAAGCATTTTTAGGTAAATGAATTAATTATCTATTTAAGTTTTAAATAAAGGTTAATTTTTTTAAAGAAAATATTTACGACCCGTGTAGCAAAATTAAAAATAACTAATGAAACTGACCATTTTTTTTATAATATTTCATGTTTGTCTTTCCTTTTCATTGTATTTCTTCTCTTATTTTTATGTGATTTTTTCGTCTTTTTTCTTTTCCTTTTCTGCAATTTGTTTTCCATCGTCTTTTCGTCTCCTTCGACTGCAACTTTTTTATAAATATTTTTATTTTTCCTTCATTTTCATCTTCTTTTTTTTGTAATTTTTCTTTTCCATTTCATCGTCTTTTTCTCTTCTTTTGTAATTTTTTTTTTTTTCAAAATGTGTTATTTGGCTCAAGATTGTGTACCAAATATAAAAGATATATTTTTTTTAAACAGTTATTTGATTATTTAAGATCGTGTGCCAAATATAAAATATGATAAAAAAAATTGTTGGGATATTGGATTGCCAGATCTAAACGATTGTATAAAAAATAGTCAAATCTAAACGATGGTGTACAAAAGAATCAAAAAAATATTGTTTAGATTTGGGTAGCCAAAGCTAAATCTAAATGATCAAATCTAAATGATCATGTTTCAAATATAAACGATCGTGTTACCAAATCTAAACAATCGTGTACTAAAAAATCTTGGAAAAAAATCGTTGAGATTTGACTACCTAAATTTAAACGATCAAATCTAAACAATTGTGTACATAATATAAATGATCGTGTACAAAAAAATGTTTAGATTTGACTACCTAAATTTAAACGATTAAATCTAAACGATCGTGTAGGAAAGAATAGCCAAATTTAAATGATCATTTACCAAATATATTACCTGAGCTCGATGTCAATTAATCACGGAGCATTTTTGGTATTTTTCATTGTGGGTTTGTGAGCTTTTTTCTTTCTAAATTGTACTATATAGTGTAATTATTTTGCTAGTTTGTTATATATTTTAAAATATCCCTAAAAAAAATTGTCAACCGAAGAGTTAAATGAGTTTCTAGGATTTGAGAAGTGGCCATGTGAAAAAGAAGTAGCCGGTGGAAACCATTTATGTGAAGAAGAAGTTTAGTTGTCGCCATCAAAAGAAAAGAAGGCAAAGTTTGGTCGCCGGTCATCAAAAGATCAATTTATCGGTGGTCTCATTTTTATCAAGTTTTTCATCAAACTTTATAGAATTGGAGAGACTTGCTTGAAGAAGGACCTTGACAGCCATGGAGTGATGGTTGGAAAACGTACTAGGGCTAAATGCAATGGAATTAACATAAAAAAATATTTAACCCTAGAACATATATAAACCATGCATAAACAATTAAATCACGAATAAACATATCTCTAGGCTGATATAAGTAACACTCCAAATTTGAATTGCCTCTGTATTGATAAGAACGATCCTTCCAATTTATATCATCACAACGTTGTGAAATCATTAGCGTTCTCTGACAATATCCACACACGAAATGGGAATTCGACTCCTCAAATTCGAGTCTGCTAGAATCTCACAGAGGGAATTTCGACTCTTTCTATTCTCTCTTTGTGTTGAATGAATTTTTATCTTTTTGAGTGTCTATCAAATTAGATGCACAAGGTCATATTTATAGGTTTTCTAGGATCTCCTAATAAACTTGGGATTTTCTAATAAGCTTAGGATTTCCTAATAAGCTTCCAATTCTCCAATTGAGTTTATTAATTACCCAGTCCAAAAATAAATTTGACCTAGTTCTTTCGTGTGCAACCTGTTAGGTTAATTTAATATGACAATGAGTCTATAACTCGTTTAGTGGCTCATAAGTCATAATCGGTCCCTAGCAAGATACTATGGCTACCCATATTAACTTAAGTTGGTTATCCAACGTAACCTAATATAATTATTATTTTAATCCTTTTATTTCGCCATATCTATAATGGAATACAAGACATGGACAAAGTCACCTTATCTAATTCAATTGTTTTCTCCAATAAAGATACTAAAATAATAAATTACATTAATACCCTTATTAATTTATTTATAGCACGACCATGCATTTCCAGTCACGCTTAATCGAGAACCCTAGAGATATTTCTCATAACAAGGGGGATAAATTTCATTTGGATTAATCATTGTGCACTACAAATTCATAAGGTATTTGAGTACAACCATTATAATTATCTTGTTAAAGATAATGTTTGATTGCATCATAATAGATTAATTCTTATATTTGACACTATGATAGTCTCAGGTCTAATAATCAAAACAATCAATTCTTTAAAATTATTTATGACACATGTCCATGTAATAATGTAAAAAAGAGTTAGTCCAACTCTTATTTTCTAATAAGAAAATATAATTATAATTTATGTTTCTACATATATAATCATCTTATAGTTATCAATTATAACTCATACGAATCTTAATTTATTATTGTTTCCTAAATAATAATCGATTAGGAACATTTAGAATATAATAACATATTCATGCATATTATTATACCATAACATCGAATTTAATAATAATGAGTATAATAATTTTTATTAAATAATTAAACAATGAATCAATTATACATAAAATTATTATAGAGCACAATAAAAAACCAACAGTAATATGTTCGAGAAGCTGAAGAAGTTTGATAAAAATAGCAAGCTTATCAGATTTTCGGGTTAATCAGTAGCATTTTGGTATTTTGAATATTCTGAAGTGTAGAAAATTGGAGGTTAGTAAAACAAAACGCTTATCTACATTTTTCATGAAGGATGTAAGAGCTAATTCTTTCTCAAAATGGATGGAACTAAAAGAAACTTAATATTGTACAAGATTTCGCCTGAATGTGAGAAAGGTTGTTTTTTAGGTTGATTGTAATCAGTCCAAGCAATTTTAAAGCTCAAAATTAATATTTGGTGTAATTTGGTTAAGAAATAAGGAAGATAAGCAAGCTTTTATGGGCGTTTGCCGCTGTTGCTGCTACCAAAAAATAAAAACAAGGCTATACACCGAGGAATGTTTTGTTGATTTGAGGAGTTCAAGAGAGTTTCGGATGCCCACACTTTGGGGTAAAATTGTTCTAATCATGGGTAAGAGGTTTTCATAGGTTAATTTAATAATTTTGGCTGGAAATCAAGTTTTTGGATCGCTAAAGTGACATCAAAAAGTTAGCCAGAATCTAATTTTTTTTTAAGATTAGAGGTTGAAGATAACCTTTGATCGTTGATTGTAGTTTGTTTTTTTTTATTTTTTTTTATTATTGTTTTGGACTTAGTAGTGTCACATGTTTGGGATTTATGTCATAAAACTCGTGGATTGTAAATATATTCTATTGACTGTTATTAATAAAGTGTTATTATTATAATAGATGTTATTGATTATATTAATAGTTTTATCTTAATAACCAAAATTCAATAAATTAACATCCTAAGTTATTTGATGAGTCTTGAATAGTATGTAGACATATACAAGGATCAATGTTTGAGATCAACTTAAAGGGTATATAGTATAGAGATAAGGCTAGGTACATTATCCTAGTAACACTATGGATACGACTCACTTTATATTTGATATAAACGCAATGATCAAACGAGTTTGTGTAGGTGAAATGCGAGTGAGGATATCCTATGCAATGAGTTTGCATAAGATCGGACCACGAATTAGTAACCACTAGATGTAACTCCGTTAACTAGTCATGTTTCTATTATATTAGGATGATCTTGGTAACATAGTCTTAATTCTGAGTGTATTATGAACTCATGTTCATGAGGGGATTGTCCTTTGATTTGTACTGGTGAGAGTGGTCAGATTGTCGACTCAATATGCTTATCATTTTGGAGACAAGAGTGAGTGGGGAGCTAGAAACATAATCACACAGGACAGAATTCACTCATTCTCAACTTTAGGGTAAGTAGATAAGTGTTTCCTTAAATGGTGTCTCCATGACTTGAACAAAAGACCTTATCCTCTCTATGGCATGAGAGGGGTTTCTGTTTATTAGTTGGACCATAAACAGGTTGTTCATTAGAGGAGCACTGATATTTAAGGACTAGAGATAACCCAAGGATAAAATGGTAATTTAATCCAACTGGTGTTACGAACACTCGTGAATGACTAACTTACTGTTATTGGTCTATATTCGTGGACACATAAAAATATCTACAGTGAAAAGAGTTCAAATGTGACTCTTTAGTGAAGTGTGCACATAGTTAACGAATATTGGCTAATGTGGTTATTTAGTTTAGCTAATTAATCTCATATCGTTGTAGTTTCTGATCTGTAGGTCCATTAGGTCCCCTTCCTAGCTCGTAAAAGGTAATGAGATTTATTTATATTGGTTGTAATTTGAAATGTTCAAATTTACTTTGGGAATTAGTATAATGTATAGTGATACATTATAAAATATAATCAAACTTTATTATATAAATATACTTTTGGATATGATTCAAAATTAATTTATGAGAGATAAAATATTTGAATGAGTTCAAATATTAATTTACTGTGAATTGAATTCATATTAAAATTATTGATTATGAGATAAATTTATATTTGAATATGATTCAAATATTAAGTTAAATATAAAATATATAATTTAACTATTAATTAATTGGAGAATTAGTTAATAGTTTAGTTTCATTTTAGGAGAATTTTCAAAAATAGCAAATTTTACAAAATATTTACAATTTATAGCAAATTCTATCAGTGATAGTCATTGATATGTAGTGATGGAAGACTATCATTGATAGAATCCAAAATTTTGCTATAGTTTGTAAATATTTTAATTTATTTGTTTATTTTTAAAAATACTCGATAATTTTATTTATTTATATTTGACTTAATTAAATTAATTTTAAAATATAAGATATTGGAGAGATATTCCTTAAATATTATTTAAATGAGATATGATTTAATTAATTTTTAACTGATTAATTAATTAATTAGTTGATTTGAAATTTTTATTAATTTAATATTTTTAAATTTATAGAATCTCATGATTCTCTCTTTACTCCCTCAAGGAAAAAGAGTTATAAATATGCAAAATAAATACAGTTTTTCTTAATTAAGAAAAAGTCAATGTTTTTACTCTCTGAAAAATAATTTCTCTCTAAAAAATTTCTCATCCTAATTGGTTTCCACAAACTAATCTCATCTCAGAAAATATGAAAGTCTTCGATAGGTTGGTGTCCTTAAATTTGGAGATTGTGTAGATTCGGATACGTCAAACTACGTAAGTTTTTCTCTCTTGGATCTATACTTTATTAAAGCATGCTTACTTAGAAAATTAGTTTCTTTAATTATTTTTTGTCAATGTAATTGTATTTTAGGATTTCCAAATAAAATTGAGAAATAGTTCTGTAAAATCTTCTACTGCCAAGGACTTTAATCCCATCATCTCATTCATTTAGTGCAATTCTAATCTAGGCAATGTGTCACAAAGGAAGTTCATCGTACATAACATGCTCACGATATCTTTCTGTATTCCGTGATTGATTTTATGTGGTAAGTCATGGGTCATGACCATAGCATGGGAGATGCTCACTATGTACCTCTTTATCGCGTAATAGTTAAGTCCTCGTTGAGTATAAGTTTTCCTACTGCTTGTCTAACTACAAGCGAAACAATTGGTTTACCTGGATGATCTAGGATTGAACACAAAAAATTGAATCAAGACATTAGTTCTAGGAATTACTTATCATGTAGGCGATATAAAAGAATTAATTAAATAAAGTATAAAAGAAACATAACCAAGATTAAAACTACTTATGTACGCCTAGAGAAATTGTAAAGGAGAATGAATGGATGCAAGAGGAAATTGCAAACTAACTTGTATGCGAGAAAAAGGTGAAGGAAGATCTACCCATTATAAGACAATTAAGCAATACGAGAGCTTCGATGCGATATATCTTGCATAACCAACTTATGAATAAGGCGAGCTTCTCTCGAAGTGTTTAGACACTACAGTTGCTCACCTTTTGGTATGCAAATGATTGTGTTTGATTAGACGAGATATATCTAGAAGAATTCACGTATAATACTTTTAGAACTTCTCGTTTAAGAACAGCAAACACTCGGCGTCTAATGTCCACACTTGTTCGCCTTTTGGGATACAATTGTTGGATGTTATCTTACTAAGGTAGAGTTTGTTGCTAAATGCCTCTTTGTGTGCATTAGCCTTATCCTTGCTACTTGTCCTCTCGGGCAGTTGGCGATTGACACTAGCCATGTGACGAATATAGCTCAACTAATGCGATAAGAATTATAAGCTAGACTTCTTATCAAGAACTTATCACAAACCTAACTACCAATAACACATTGACAAGTGACAAGCCAAGAAATGATGGATTTAAAATGTATAAACATGTAATA
>JBBPDI010000023.1:23887724-23900852 GCA_037974545.1 Cucumis variabilis | reverse complement strand
AAGAATTGAAGGTGCAGTTACAAGAACTGGTTGACAAGGGATACATCAGGCCTAGTGTATCGCCTTGGGGAGCACCACTTTTGTAAAATTTTTCCACGAATAATCTTATCATTCAATTTTAGTAATGAGGACATTGATAACCTTTAAATTTGAGGGTGTGCGAGGTTCGCGTTAAAACTTTTGAAATTTTTTTAGAAGTTTTCTTGTGGCGTTAAAAAACAAAGTGTCTTAACAAAAGTTAAAACAAAACCAAAAAGGTGAAAAATTTTGAAAATATTTTGTATTATTTCAATCAATTAAAATAATGACTCCTATATTCCCGCCTCTCGCAAAAATAAAGAAGCAAAGCTTCAAAAGTAAAAATTCAGATAGTTGAGTAATAAGAGGCGTAAAAGTTACAAAGAAGAGAAACAAACTCTTAGAGTACCTATCACTTTCCACTCAATGTCAAATCCAATATAAATATAATAAAATCATTCTTTCGCCAAATATAAGGATTCAAAAATTTTAAAAAATTTTAGCCATTTTTTAATCTGAAAAATAAAATGTACTATGAGGAATGAACAAAGGTATTTTGAATATTAAGTTTCTTGTATTCTAAACTTAGAAATATTTTCACAACAAGAAGTACGCGATGAGAGTAATTTCTAAATAACGAATAAAACTCATTCGCGTTTTGAGAAGTATAGAAACTCAAAGGAGAAGGTGAGTCTTTTAAGAGGAATGGTGCTTGCAGACAAGCATGATATAGGCAGCTTTCTTCTCCAGTCTTTACAAACTTTCGCTGCTTAGTTAAGTCATTGAATTTAGTTTAGCAGTTCTTACAAGTGTCATTATTTAATTCTTTTACATTGCTTAAATGAGAGGAGTAATTCCTAGAACTAATATATTGAAGTAATTCTCTGTGTTCGACCCTGGATCACCCAGGTAAACTTGTTGTTTTGCTTGCATTTGAGCGAACATTTGGAAAACTTGTACTCAACGAGTACTCGGCTATTATGTGATGAAGAGGGATATAATGAGCATCTTAAGTATAATGAACCTACTTAGTGATGTATTGTAATTGTACTATACACATGTGAAATGACTATGTCGACATACAAAACCCTAGTCCACCCGCAAGTAACATGTAAGGCATGCGTGGCTAGGAGGCGCGTGATAAGCCTCGCACGCAAGGGGGTTGTCCGGGACATTAGGCACTTGGACAGGGTGAAGTGCTCAGGAAACCTCTTTGAGGCCAGTGTGAGATTAGCCAAGGTTTGCCGCCCACTCATGTGCGCCAGATAATGTCATAAGGTGTTTTGGGGCATTTTTTTATGGTTTTTGGATTTTGTGAGTAGACTTTTGATATTTTCTTCATAAAAGAGAATTAATTGGATGATTTTACCATTATTTTAGGTCAAGAAGAGATCAGGAAAATTTATAGACCGAGGATTTGAGCTTGTATCTGTGAGTGAAAAGATGATTTATTAAAGTGATTCCAAGCATGTTCTTAAGCTATAATTGATGAATGATTTGTATTAAATGTTTAAGATGTTTAAGGAATAGTTTTTCAAGCATGTTATTGTTGAAGGTATTTATTCAAGATTATTGTTTACTGAGGAATGTTTAAGAAATGAGTTTAAAGGTTATGTAAGAGGATTCTTGGAGGAATTTAAAGTTTAAGGTTAAAGGTTTTATAAATGTTTTTTTGGATTCAAGATGTCTCAAAATAACCATTAACGGGGTAGGATTAAGGGACACCGAGAAATTGAGGTAAGGACACTTATCTCCAGGATTGGAGCTAGGGATGCCTATTTTCCAAGAACAAGGATTGGGGATGCCCATCTCTGAGGTTTAGAGTTAGTATCAAGTAATCTCTACCACCTTCCAAGAGTAGATACTTGGGTTTCGAGCAAGAAAAATAAGACTTTATGTTAATGTTTCTACATGCTTTGAGGTTTAAGCTTTCATGTTATGATTTAACGTTTACTGTGTCAAGGATTTATGAATTATTGTTTCAAAAAGTTTATGAAAGTTATTTAGAAACTATCACTCACTGGACTTGCTTAGCTCACAGTCTTCAAAATATTTTTCCACTTTTCAGGTAAAAATCGTGTCCTCCAAGCCAAATCACTGCTATATGTCAGCTAAAAGTTTTCATTTTGTTATTGTATGTGTCATGTTATTTTGTATTTTTGTTCAATTAGTCTTTTGTGATGTTAGACTTAGGTTTTTGGAAAGATTGTTTTAGGTTATGTAATTAAGGTTATGTTCCGTCTGTAAAACTTGTATAAAGTTGTACAATAAAAGGGATTTACCTAGTTGTGTTTAGATTTTATGTGTTAGTTTCCTTTGTTGATTACTGTTTATGGTTGAAGTTAAGAGTCAGTTGGTGTCGTTCTTGAAGTGGACGATATTGGTTGACTTCACGCCACATCTCGAGTCAAGCAAACAGGTGTTTAGGATGGAGTGTGACAAAGCTAAGCGAGAAACTGTTATGCGTTTTGTGCTTACTTCATCGAGAAGTAGTGACGTCCCATGTGTATAAGGAAGTGGACGATTGATTTGACTTTGTGATCCAATCAAAATTCAAGATCATAATGTGGCAGTGACACATGACATTTTGATATTGGATCATTTTCACCATTGAGCAAAAGTAACCACTCAGGCATGGAAAGTGTCATTGAAAAAACTTATAAATAGGTGAAATCCAGTCATTTTAAAGCTTCTTTTACCCTGAGCTTACTTAAGAAATAATGAGAGAATTTTTGCTTGTTTTTTTCAAACTTATGGTGGTGTATGTTGTACAATGCTAGTAAAATCAACACTTGTTGAGAGTCAATCCCGCGTAACCTAGCCTATTTCGCTTGGTTGTAGCTTGTTTGTTGGGGCTTTTACAAAAATGGCAAAAAAAATTATGATAATAGGATCCATGTTACTAAATTTTCTAAATTGCAAAAGTAGCAAATTTAAAAGTCGATAACCCTATGATTACTGTTTGATAGCCGTCTGACATCACTAATTTTGCCATATTAAGCAATATGCAAAAAATCTATTTTTTTCTAAATGTTTTCGTCATTTGGTACAAATTTCCTTGTTTGTTTGTATGTTTATATGTTTGGTTTGTGGGGTTGTACAAATCAATCCCATTTAATCATGCCTACAACCTGACCTAGTTGGTCAACTCCATAGATTTAGTGATGCCTCTTAATTTTAGACAACATACTTTCAATACCATGGTAAATAGGGTTGTTGCCTATGTTGGTATAGTGATTTTAAGTTCAAACCACATAATGTGTCATTGATTAAGGATCATTGCATGCAAAATGCTCTTCATGAATCTCTTCATCATGCAAGTGGATATGATCATTGCATGCAAAATGTTTTCTATATCCTCTATCTCACTTATAAGTCCTCGTTGTACAAATTCTCCTATTGTTTGTCCAAGTGTAAGCGAAACAATAGGTTTTCCTAGGTGAAGGAGGGTCGAACATAGGGAATTGATATCAAAGCTTAGTTCTAGAGTTAACTTCTCAATTAGGCAGTTGCTTGTGCTTTTCTTCACGAAACTCTCACCTAAAAAAGTATTGGTTGTGAATGTGATTGTTTTTTAAGGGATAAAAGCCCTTGGTAGCTGAAGATTTTATAGAACCATTCCTTAATTTAATTTGGGAATCCCAAAATACCAATACATTGGCAAAAAATAATTAAGAAACTAATTTTCTTATTAAACATGGTTTAATAAAGTATAGATTAGAGAGAGAAAAACTTGCTTAGTTTGACATCTCTGAATGTACTAAATCTTCAAAATTTATAGACACTACTAGTGGAGACCTTCTTATCCTATAGGATAGGATAGGTTTGTGAGAACCAATTGGGATGAAAAAAGTTTTAGATTTTTGCAAATAACAAAAGCATTGGCTATTTGTTAATTAAGAACAACTGTTTTTCTTTTGCATATTTATAACTCCATTTCCTTGAGGGAGTAGGACAGAATCATGAGTAACTATTAATTTAAAAATATTTAATTAATATAAATTTTAAATCAACTAATTAATTAAATCATATGTAATTAATATTTCATTTAGATCATATTTAATGAATATCTCTCCAAAATCTTATAGTTTTAAATTAATTTAATTACATCAAATTTAATTAAATAAAATTAAACTAAACTATTAGTTAATTATCCATATAATTAATAGTTAAATTAAATATCTTATATTTAACTTAATATTTGAATCATATTCAAATATAATTTTTTTCTCATAACCAATAATTTTAATATGAATCAAATTTACATTAAATTAATATTTAACTCATTCAGATATTTTATCTCTTATAAATTTAATTTTGGATAATAAATTAATTTTGCATCATAATCAAAATTAAATTTATATAATTAAATTTGATTAAAATATAAACTTTAGTATTATAATGTATCACCATACATTATACTAATTCCCAAAGTAAATTTGAACATTTCAAATTACAACAAATATAAATAAATCTCATTACCCTTTACGAGCTAGGAAGGGGACCTAATGAACCTACAGATTAAAAGCCACAACAATATGAGATTAATTGGCTAAACTCATTAACCGATATTTGTTAACTACGTGTACACTCCATTAAAGTCTCAGAGCTGAACTCTTCTCACTATAGATGTATTTCTATGTCCACGAGTGTTCGTAATACCAAACTGAGTCAAATTACTGTTTTACCTCTAGGTTATCTTTAGTCCTTAAATACAATTGCTCTTCTAATAAACAACCTGTTTATGGTCCAACCAATAAACAAAAACCTCTCTCGTGCCGTAGAGAGTCTAGGACCCTTTGTTCAAGTCTTGAAGACACTATTTAAGGAAATACTCATTTACTTACCTTAAAGTCAGGAAAGAGTGAATTTCATCTTGTGTGATTATGTTTTCAGCTCTCTATCGAGTCTTGTCCCCAAAATGATAAGCATAATGAGTCAACAATCTGGCAACTTTTACCCGTACAAATCAAAGGACAATTTCTCACAAATAGGAGCTCATAATACATTTAGGATTAAGATTAAGTTACCTAGGTCATCCTAATGAAATAGAAACCTAACTAGTTAATGAACTTACATCTATTGGTTACTATTTCGTGATCTAGTCTTATGCAAACTCATTGTATATGATACCGTCACTTGCATGTGACCTACACGAACGCGTTGGATTATTGCGTTTGTATTAAATACAAAGTGAGTCATATCCTTAATGTTACCAAGATAAGGTATCTAGCCTTATCCTTATACTATAGTTTCATTACTACAAAATTAACAATACTTGATGCTTGCAATCTTAATATTCTTGACAGTTTTAATAAAAATATTAAGACTGCAAAGTATAGAAAAAAACATAAAAAATAACCAAAAGTAAAAAAAAATGCATAATTTGTTGTTTTTTATTTTAAATATTTGACAAATTAAAAACGTCAAGATTAATTTTAATTACTTGATATTTTTTAAATATCAAGTAATATATTTTTTTTGATTTTTTAAAACAAAAATTTTTCTCCTTTTTTTTATTTTTCATTTTTCTCAAATTTCTAAAAAAAACTTTTCCCTCTTTTATTTCCCCCAAAATTTCCTTTACTGTCTAATTTCTAAGAAAACCCTAATTTTCTCCTCAAATTTTCTCCTCTTCCTTTCTCCCATTCCACGCTATTTCTTCATCTTCTTCGCACGCTTCACCCAAGCTCATGGTACTTCACCGAAACTCCAGACGGCACTTCACCAAAAGTTTCAGATGGTTGACGACCACGCCCAAGCATCCGACGGCCCTCCACCATACCCAAGCTTCGACGGTCGTTCATCTGCACACTCTTCAGCGTCTCTTCGTGCGCCAGCACCTAAAAGCTCCAATCTTTAGGTTGCCTTCTTCTCTCAAATTTTTAATTAAGTTTCTTTCAAGGACACTAAAGCCGACCTGGTTGTTGTTGTGGGCAAGGGGAGAAGGGTCCGCACGTCTTAATTTTCCTCTTTTCTTTTTCCCCTTTTGTTCTTTCTCGAGAAAAAAGATTTCTCTCGTTCATCATACACTCCTCTTCCTTGGCTCCTACTCTTTCCCCCTCTCTCTCTTAGCCTTTAATTTGAATTCTCTTCGCTCCCAAACGTTCACTTCTTCACATTTCTCTCTGTATGGCCTCTTTTACTTGTTGTTTAATGTCCTATCACAAAACCAAAGTTGTCGTTTACTAAGATTTCTTTGGTGGTGTTCTCGTTTTCTTTGATTTGTTTTCTTCATGGGGTATGGGTTGTGATTTGGGTTTCTTGTTGATGGGTCCTTTTTTTTTTTTCTGTCAAAGTTCATATTTGCACCACTGGGAAACCCACTTTCACCGAGGAGACCACGAGTGCAGCTTAAATTCTCATCCAAGTATATGTTTTCAATTATTCTTGAATTTTCACCAAGTTAATAGTATATTATTGAGTGAGAGTTGTTTTCTCCAATAATTTGGCAGGGGATGTGTTGAAGAGGAAGAGATGAGCATTCATGTGTGTGGCTAATTCTAACAAAAGCCCTCAGCTGGAATCATCTAGAGAGGAAAATCACTCTCTGTATGTTAGTAGATTGAATGGAGTGGAGCCCTTTCATGGGAAATGTGGTTCTGTCTCATTTCATGGTCTGACTTACCAGTTGGTAGAAGAAGGTAAATTGATATTAGCTCCTTTAAGAGAAGAAAAGGGCTCTATCCTTTGTGTACTAGCTCCTACTACGTTTATCTCTTCTTTGATTCTTCCTCAAGTTTTCCATATGGCTGTCTAATTATAAGAGAGATTTTAACTGACATTTTATTCGCGTCAAGTATAGCGAATTTTTACTTAATTTTACTTTTTTTTCAAACTATACTTGACGAGTTCGCGTTAAGTAAAAGTTTGTTATACTTGACGCCAACAAAACGTCAAGTATGATTTGAAAAAACCAAAATTTTCACAAATTTTTTGAATTATTTTACGTTAATCTTTTATTTGACGTTTTTTCAACGTCAAGTATAATGCAAAATTTACTTGATTTTACGTTATCTTTTATTTGACGTTTTTTTCAACGTCAAGTATGCAAAATTTACTTGACTATTTAGCGTCAAGTATAGTGCAGATTTTACTTGACATTTTTTTCATGTCAAATATAGTTAATATTTACATCACTTGACGCTAAAACAATGTCAAGTATAATTAACATTTTTATTTTGACAAGTATAAAATTATAAAAATACTTTTTATTTCCTTCATTTCATTAAATAAATAAATTTATGAAAATAAACTTATTAAAAATTGTTTTAATAAATTCAATCTATTAAAAATTTTCCGCCTCCTCTTCTCTTCTCATTTTCCCCCCTTCTCTCCAAATCCTCTTCTTTTTTCATTTTTCCCTTTTTTCTCCAACACTACAAGAAAGTGAATCTATTTTGACCATCTTTTATCGGAGACTATAAAAAACCTTCGAAAAATATACATTCATCGGAGGTTTAGGAAAAATCTTTGAGAAATATATACTTTTTATCAAAAAATAATAAAAACCTTTAAAAAAGATATACATTTTATCGAAGGTGTTGAAAAAACCTTCGATAATATCTACTATTTATCGGAGGATAATAAATAACCTTTGAAAAAAATATACATTTATAAAAGGTTTTGAAAAAGCCTTTGAGAAATATGTACTTTTTATCAAAGGTTGATAAAATCCTTCGAAAAATATATACATTTTATCGAAGGTTTCTTCAACACCTTCGATAATATCTACTTTTTATTCAAAGAAGAATAAATAACCTTTGAAAAAAAATTATACATTTATTAGAGGTTTTGAAAAAACAGAAATATGTACTTTTTGTCAAAGATATAAAATCCTTTCAAAAAGATATACATTTTATTGAAAGTGTTGAAAATATCTTCGATAATATCTACTCGATAATAATCTTCAAATATATAATTTTCATAGAAATTTTCATAAATTTTCGTTTTCGAAACTGATCGGGTAAATATTTTGCCACTTTGCTATATTTTTTTAAAAAGTCATAATTTTTATTGAAGGTTTTAGAAAAGTATTTAAAAGTTATGTACTTTTTTTCAAAAGTTAAAATAAAATCCTCGAAAAAAATCTTATTTTTTTCAAAAAGTTAAAATAAAACTCTCGAAAAAGGTATGAATTTCTTCGAAGGTTAATAGATTCTTTGAAAAAGGTATTACATTCTTCTTCGAAGGTTTAAAACCGTGGAAAAAGATCATGAAGGTTAAATAGGTAACTTTCCATTTAAAAAAAAAATCTATTTATTTTTTCCCCAAATTTTCTTTCTTCTCTCTCCATACCCATGATACCCTTTCTTTCTCCTTCCCAAACTTTTTCTTCCCCATCCCAAATTGCTCCACATCCTTTGACGCGCAACGATCCCTTCTTCTCTTCTCAACCCCCCCCCCCCAAATATCCTTTCTTCTCTCTCCATACCCCTGACACCTTCTTCTCCTTCCCCAAATTTTTTCAGATCGTTGTTCGGTCGAACTCCACGTCCTCTACCACACACGACTCTCCATCACGACAGTGGAAGCTCCACTACGCTCTCGAGTGAACTTTAGACCATCTCCTCGTCCCAATCTCTTTGATTAACTCCCCATTCAAGTTTAGTAGTAGTGTCGTTGTTGACATGGCGTAAAGTCGAGGAACCTACTTGTCTAAAAGCTGCGTGGGAGCTGATGGATGTGTTTTATGCAGACAAGCAATCTCATTGGTGGCTTAATGAACGTCTTGTTGATTGGTTAGCTGTACAGATCTTCCCATCTTCATCATTATTTTGTTCAGAAACTTCATTGGTAAATTCCCTCTAACGATAATAATTTTCTGATTATAACTCATACTTGTCTTTTCATGGCAGGAATATGATAGTGTTCTCTCAACCACACAATCAACTATCCATTCAAAACTTCTTGATTTTCGAAAAGAAGTTAATAACTTACAGGTTCTCCATCATTTGCTGTTTTGAGTTTATCTTATTTACCAATGTGTTTGTTCTAAACTTCTAGTTTGGTAGTATTTTATTCCTATTTCTAGTTTGGTAGTATTTTATTCCTACATTCATTGGTGGTCATCCACTATTTTTTTTATGTCAAGTTAGTTGAGGATAATCCACGCTATTGGGATTTGATTTTATCAGCATTAGCAGTTGGCTGGCAAGAAATTGTGGTAAGTGGTTATGAGATTTTCATTTGTGTTCCATTCTTTATACCCATTATCCAGTATATGACATCACCCAATGCTTTAAAACGATGTAATGTTGGTTCTGCTTGTAGGTGAAAATGTTGCGCTTACATGGATCATACCAGCTAGATCAGCTTAGCAATCTCAGGTTTGTCTAAAATTTTATGTTGCTCATCTATTGCAAAAGAACTCTAAATATGATGTGTAAATAGCCTTGTCTGAACCTTTGATCTATGAGTTGCTGGATAATTTGATGAGACTTCTTGGAAAAGGAAAAACGTTCTATGAAGTGGAACTATACTATCTAATAGGGGAATGTAATTGATGAGTTGAATATGAGAGGAGTTTGTAAGAAAATTTATTGTTTGGGTGGGTCCTATCCTTTGACAAGACTGTACCTTAAGATTTTGATATGATAAAATTGAAAGATAAGAAGAATAATATTTGCTCCCTAGTCTCCGGTGATGGATGAACTGATCACTCAAAAGTTGACGAAATTTAAAATTTAAGTTCTTGTCCTCGACAGCCTTTGGCTAGAATTAGGTGCTTATGTTACTTATACAATGATGATTCAAGTTTTCTTGTATTTCTTCAATTTCCCATTGTTTCTTTTTAATCACTCCCATTTACATTTGAATGCATTGAGAGATCTAATCGTGCTTTGTTGTGGTTGTTTAACAAGGTCTATATTTTCTGTTTTGTAGTAATATCAACTTTGAATATGAACTCACAGGACATTGACAATAGTAGATTCATTTTTTTTATTAAGTAAATGACTTTTAAATGTTGGTTAGTTGATAGGTGTAAATTTGTAATCTCTATGTTTGCTGAGAAATGTACTCACCTCTTCATTTATAGAATATCCAATTTTTATATTAGTGATTTTGAATTGTGCATAATAGTTGAGGATAAAGTTTTTGTTGAGGATAACACATGTTTGTAATCTCTAGATTTGTATTTTGACTTGTTAAATACTTCATTAATGATTGTCCTTGTCTTTCTTAGGTACTTCCTAATATTGTTGTTGTTAAATACTTGAGGGATGATTGTTCTAATGGTCGACCGGAGGATTTCTCATAGTATGAAGGTTAGTACAACATGTACATTCTCAACGTGCAACCTTTTCATAGCATCGTTTTTTTATATGTGTATGTGTTGAGATGATCGGACTACAAATTCTTAAAGATGAATTGTTTTTCTTTTTTGCTAAAACTTGCTAAATTTTATTGTAGGTTGCTTCAAGAATTATTTGGTGAAACTTACTATGAGGCTTCATGAAGTATTAACACTAAAAACACGTAATTATTGAGGGTTAGAACATAATTTAATGTTTTAGAGTCTTATAGTTAGTAATTTTGTTTATCTTTGTAAATTGAGATTAGTTTGTGGAGAGACATGAATAGTCATACTACTTGTATAATATTATTGTAAATTACGTCACCTATTGTTGAAAAATGAAATAATTGTTGATTAGAAGGTTTATTTTGTTGATGAATCTGTCTTTATTTGAATGATTGCTATATAGGAAATGAGAAATGAGAAATGTAAAAAGTGTCGAGTATACAATTTTACTTGACGTGTAAATAGTGTCAAGTATATTATTTTACTTGACGTGTAAATACTGTCAAGTATACGATCTTACTCGACGTGTAAAAATCGTTAAGTATACAACTTTACTTGACATGTAAAAAGGCATCATGCATATGATCTTACTTGACACGTAATAAACGTCAAATGCGATAGATTACTTGATGTTAATACAATGTTAAGTAAACGTATACTTGACGGTTTTTTAGTGTCAAGTAATATGACTATACTTGACAGTCGATTACTTGACGCTTTTAAAAACGTCAAGTATACATTTTCTTGACACTGTATTAACGTCAAGTAAACCAATTTCTATAGTAGTGCACGAACACCTCAAAGCCATTGAAACTGTATAAATGCTTGTTTTGAAATCTACTATAAAGGATATTTGGATCTTTTATTTGTTAATCAAATTGATCAAGTATTGAGTTTACTCAATCCCAATATTTCATTCACGTGTCTCATTATCTCATCTTTTACCATTCTGCATTAATTGAATATTTTCTTTACCTTTATATTTTATCATCGAATGAAGACTTCTTCAAGTAGATAATCACATTTTGTTGATGAAACTATTGATGAGCTCTTTTATTGTAATTAGTTCATTTGAACTTCAATACATATTGAAGATCTCTTTAATACAAATGTAATCGTTATGATTTGCAATTGATTCTCTCATACTTATGGCTGTTTTCTAGTAGGAGATTTAATAGTTTTGACACTTACACTACTACAAAACTGGTAATACTTGACGTTTTTTAGTTGTCAAGTTTTTGTTTACTTGACACTTTTCAATGCGTCAAGTAATCCAGTGTCAAGAATAAGGGAAGTTTACTTCATAGTTTTTAAGCGTCAGATACAATTATACTTGACAGATAACAAACGTCAAGTATATGAGATTACTTGACATTTTTTACGCATCAAGTAATCCAATGTCAAAGATAAGGGGGGTGGGGGGTTGTTTGACAGTTTTTACGCGTCAAGTAAAATTATACTTGACAGTTTATAAACGTTAAGAATTTGTTTATTTTTGACACGTTTTGCATGTCAAGACTTTTTTTTTCTTTCAAATGAAAAATTGTACAATTTGAAATACCCATATAATTATATTGCACCTGTTTTGAAATCCAACATTGGTATACAACATGATCAATTGAACTATTTATGTTTTTTGAATCAACCCAAACTTTCAATCAAATAACTAACAAATTTCATATATATCATTGAACATATACATATAGTTGGTCATTACGTACTTACAACATAGAAACATATCGTTCTTATTCATATTACAAAATGAGTTACAAACATCGTTCTTAATCATAAAACACAGTATATGTAATAACAAGAAACAGAGACATCACCCTCCTCCAAGCACCACAACACTCGTAGATAACTCCAAACTGATCAAAGTCTTACCGATTGTTATTCTTAACTCCTTGAAATCTACAAAAAAATAAGAATAACATTAAAACTAAGAACTTTAAATTCTAATTCTAAGAACTTTGATAATAGAATATGTTCGTGTAATAGAAACAAAACGTAGGATCTCTAACCAAATCAACGTCTTATTTTAACTCAACACACCATTGTATCTATGTGGAGCTATAAAAATTAATACAATCAAATCAATGTCTCAATAGAAAATTTGATAACTATAAATTTGATAACTAGCTACACCCATAACCCAAATCTTAATCTACTTGCTGATATTATTATTATTATGATCAATATAATGAAAACCCTCAAACAATAATCTTTTAATTTCCCCAACTAAACCATCCACTCCATAATTACTACAACTACCCCTCTCCACAATCCATTTCAAATCCACAACATAAACCACTACTCCTTCATTATTCTCAGAATGATTAAATCCAATGGCTAATCAAATCAAGATAAGATGTTGTCACTTGTGAGCTGAAGTTGCTTCTACTATTTGACATCTCATATAAACACTACAAGAAAATGAAGATCTTCCGACGCACAAAAGTATTAAAAGAAATAGCAAAAACATAAGGAAAGGATTTTCTGATGCATGAGTTCGCATCGGGATCGAAGTCGGGAAAAATCTGTCTAAAGAGGATATCCCGACGCATGAGATATAGCATCAGGATATCTTTTATTTTTTTTTTAAAAAAATACCTTTCCATCGTCATCATCTTCCTACTTGGGTAACCATCCATTTGATCATCTTCTTCAACTTCCTCCTCTTTTATAGCTGTTTTGTACAAACATATGCAAACATTCAAACCACGTAGACATACTAAGCAGTAAGTAAACAACAAGAAAAATAAAATCATACTTTACCTTCTAAACTCACCATGGTTGCCAAGAACATC
>JBBPDI010000023.1:23807907-23843828 GCA_037974545.1 Cucumis variabilis | reverse complement strand
TAACCACCTTAGAATACTAATTTTAGACCAATTCAAATTATGAAAATTTCTATTTATTGAACATACTTAAGCTTCTAAGTGATTGATAATTTAAGAGTAGATATGACACACTTTATTTATGTTATTGTTAGTTTTTAAATGCTAATTGTATTCTACCTTTCATGGACCTACGTTTTTATTGTTATTTTTGGATTTAAGATTGTATTTATTCATATTTTTTTTTAATATAAATTAACAAATTTTAGATATTTTTTTATCTTCAATATACACATATAACTATTTGATGTTAGCATTAGTTAGTTTTTTTCTCCCATCTTATTACAAAAAAAAAAGTTTTTATTAGCTCGAGTGTCAATGTAGATAACAAGATAGGTTCTAAAATGAATTTGAATTAATGTAAATATCTGTAAATAATTTAAATAGTTCATTTTTCTTATCTAAAATCCTTTTTAGATTATGTATAGTGAGTTGTGAATAGAATCATATAAAATACAGTTGGAGTATAATGTTACACAATTTAAATTTTGAAATCTTTTGAAAAAGTAGAAAATTTGATAAACTATTTGTCATTCCTAAAACAAATAGTTTATCAAATATTCTATTTTTAACCCTTTCTCTTAAATTTTTTGTTAACTATTTTTTCAAATTCTTTTTCTATTTTCGAGTTTTCAATTTTCTTTGTCTAAATTTATCCATAACAAAATTAATATACATTAAGTTAAAAAATTTTCAATTAATCATATAATCCAAATAAATTCAAATTTAAAAAAAAAAAGAAGAAGCATTATTAATGAGTGTAAATATATATACACGATATTATTTCTATTTTTAGTAAGAAACTAGTGAATTAGAGATTCATTGATATAGACCTATTTCTCTAGATCGTCCATGATCAAATAACTAATTTACTTTGTATTTTTAACTTTTCTTCTCTTTTATTTTTATCCTTTCACCTTCCTATATAAATATAAGTCAAATACTATAGTATTAAAAAAGAAATCAACAATAAAGTAATAACATAGATCCAACTTGACTTGTAATTTTAGTGAAGTAAATAGAAACTAGAATATAATATAATTTATGAATAAAGTAGAGTAGGTAGAGATGCAAAGAGAGCGAGAGAAAAAAAAAATGAGGAAGGTAGTTTGGTTTTGAGTTTGAAGTGACTGATGTGGCGCCGGATTGGGTGCAATAATTTGGATGACGTGGTATTTAATTTGTTTAAATATTATATTGATAAAAAGAGAGAACTAAAAAGTCTTCACTTGGAACGCGCTTCCTTCTCTCTATCACTTCTTCCGTTTTACCAATAAGGAAATATCAGTTGTCAATCTCACTTTCCAACTCTCAAAGTTTTCGCATTTATTTTTGGGACGGGTCTCTTGTGTCTTTCACATCAATTTCTTCAACTTCTCTTTCTTCTTTTTAGCCTCAACTATATATACCATTTAATCCTAGGAGGGCTATTTGGATAGTAAAATTTTTTTAGGCTCAACTATATATACCATTTAATCCTAGGAGGGCTATTTGGATAGTAAAATTTGGAGTTCCAGCGCGCAAGGAATTAGTCAAGTATAAAACTAATGTATTTTTTTTTTTTTTAGCTCTGAGACACACAACTCTTACTTTTACAACTTCTTAGCCCAAACTCTTGATAAAGTGAAGCACAAAGAGACTAGAGTCAAAAGAAAGCATATAATTCAACTAATATTTTATTTAGTACGTGTTAACGATCAAAAAGTCTTTAACTTGCATATTTTCACATTGTTGTAAAAAATGTATAGCTAAGATGTACAATGTCACTTTTCTTTTGCTAAAAAGAAGAATATTATTTAAAATAATGAAAATACGATTTGAAAGATGAAGATTTCTTTGTTGTACATGTGTGTATGAAGTGTTTCAACCTAAAACATTTTTTTTTTATTTCAAACAAAATGTAAAAGAAAATCATTTGCAAAATTAGTTAGTTGTAACTAATTCCTTTAAATCTCCTCTATAAACATAGTATTAGAGGTAGAAGAAAACTAACTTGTAATTCATTTACTAAAAATACACCCATTACGTAGGTTGCTTTAAACCAAAACACTTTAAAATTCTTGTGTTAGATTCTTCTTCATCTCTTAATTAACATCATCTTCTTCATCTTTTTCGTAAACGTGCATAAGCATCAAACTTCCTTAGCCAAAGAAATGAGAGGAATCTTGAGAAGCATTTTGTGAGTATTTTTATTGAAAGAGAGAGGAGCCAAACAAAGAGAGAGAAAACAACTTGAGAGAAAAAATAACTTTACTAATTTCTTTCTTTGAAAAAGAACTCTGAAAAATAAAGATAATTCTCTACCTGGTGGCGCCTCTTGACCATACAGGTAGAAAACAACAAATTGGTATTAGATCAACTTGCAGGAATTTTCGACAAAGCTCCAAGATTCACATTCTTTATCAATTAAGAAACTCAAGGTGGCAGTAGCAAGATACGATATTGAGAAGTTAATGGTAAGGAAGATTTTACCTTTGAAAAGTAAATATCAAAACTATCATCGACCAACAAAAGACATTGAAAACTCTCATAGATCCAAAAAAGTGACATGCAACAATTATTGAAGAAGACAAAGTGACTATGGAAAATGCAACTTATGGGTTCTAAACCTAAGTGACATTGTTCTTAGGAAGGTCATTAATATAGAAACAACTTATGGAATGTGGAAGAAGAAGGATGAACTTTATCAGTCCAAAGACTTAACAAATTGTGCATACGTGAGGAAAAGATTCTTTACCTTCAAGATGGATAACAACAAGTCATGGGCAGAAAATCTTGGCAAGTTCAGGAAGCTGTCGACTGATTCAAGGACTTGAAAAACAAGATTGGTGATGAAAATGAATCATCCATTTTGCTAAACTCACTTCCGGATTTATACAAAGTAGTCAAAATGGCTCTCAATATGACAAAACATCACCACTGATGATATCATTTCAGAGATAAAAACCAGAAAACTGTTAAGGCTAGAATAAACCGATAATATTACGCTTAATTCTACATCCATGCATGCTTATACTCATTATGTTCACATTTTTATAATTACAAAAATAGTCTTTGATACAAGAACAATGCAATGAAAAACAGCTCAAATGGAGCTCAAACAAAGGAAAATGGGTAATTTGAAGATCAATGGCAAAATTGTAAATAATTAGAAGTTTTCAAATTTTTTTGAACCTCAATTATGTGCAATTTTTCAGAAAATTGTTGTGGATAACCTTTTGAGAATATGATAGAGCAAATATAATACATTGTTTTAGAATTTTGCAAATATGACAAAATTCTCACTTTTTAAAATACTCTACATCTTAAATTTGTTATTATTCCCAAAGTACCCTTCAATAATTTATTTGTTCTCCTCCTTTTAATGCCCTAATTATCCCTTATTTCTTCTCCACTTTAATTTTTAATGTCCTATTCATAATTTTTTATACGGGAAAAACAATTTGTTCTTTTTGTGTTAATTTTGATTTTAAGATATCAATGGACATTAATTCCAATATGAAATATAATGGTTGTTGATAAAAATAATTTAACTTTGTATTTTTTTTTACTTTCTTCGATGTGTATTTTGAGTTGAGTTTGATTTCAAATGATTTTGTTTTATTTTTTTAATGTTGCTTTTACTTTGTATTAGTTTTGTATATCAGTGATGTGATGTACTTATATTATATGTATTAGTTGGTTTATATACTTACTAAGTAATTTTCATTTTTTCAAATTCAATTAAGTATATGAATGATATAACTCAACGCATCATTATCAAGTATACCAACAATATATTATTAAAGGTATATCAACATATCAGTAAAATGAATCAATATCAAGTATATCAACCAAGTTTACAAGTGTATATCAATAGTGTATTAAGATATACAAGTAGGATTCAAGCATATCAAGTGTATCAATGAAAAATACTAAGCGTATTCACGATACTTCAGGTGTATCAAACATATCACGTTCATCAAAACGTATCAAATTTGTTGAGTGTACCAATGAAGCATAACAAGTTTATTAGCAATCAATCAAGTGTAATCAAGGTTTGTAGGGTATCAAGTATAGTAAGAAAATCAAGTGTAATAAAGAGTATTAGGTGTATCTGTTGGGAAATGAACTAAGGCTAGATGCAGCAGAATTAACATAAAAAATTCTCTAACCCTTAGAACGTAAACAAATCGTGCATAAACAATTAAATCGTGAATAAACATACCTTTGTGTTGATGTTCCAAATTCGAATTGTCTTGTTCTGATAAAGATGATCCTCCAAATTTGTATCACCAAAACACTGCAAAATCACAAGCGTTCTCTGACAGTATCCACAAACGAACTGGGAATTTGTCTCCTCGAATTCGGACTTGCTAGAACCTCACAAAGTGAAAATTTTGACTCACTCTATTATCTCTTTATGTAAAACAAATTTTATGACTTTGCTTGTAATGTAAAATAAAACCTCTAAGGTCTTATTTATAGGCCTTCTGGGGTTTCCTAATGAGCCCAGGATCCCTAATAAGTTTCAAATTCTCCAATTGAACTTATTAATTACGTTTCCTAATAGGATTCGAATTCTCCAATTGGATTTATTAATTACCCAACCTAAAGATGAATTCGACATAAATCTTTTGTGTGCGACCTCTTAGGTTAATTTAATATGACAATGAGCCAATAACTCGTTTTATGGCCCATTAATCATAATTGGTCTCTAGCATGACATTATGACTATCCATATTAAATTAAGTCGATGATCCAACATAGTCTAATAAAATTATTGCTTTAATCCTTTTATCACGCAATATCTATAATTGAATATAAGTCATGGACAAAGTCACTTTATCTAATTCAATTGCTTTCTCGATCAATAAGCATACTGAAATAATAAATGACATTAATA
Source organism: Cucumis variabilis (assembly GCA_037974545.1). NCBI lineage: Eukaryota > Viridiplantae > Streptophyta > Magnoliopsida > Cucurbitales > Cucurbitaceae > Cucumis > Cucumis variabilis. Next base: position 23,838,907 of record JBBPDI010000023.1, on the reverse strand, counting down.
CCCTTATTAATTCATTTATAGCACGACCATGCATTTTCACAACCACGCTTAATCGAGGGGCTTAAAGATATATCTCCATAATAAGAGGGATAAATTTCATCTTGATTAATTATTATCAACTATATAATTCATAACGTATTCGATATAACCTTTATAATTATTCAATTAAAGATAACATTTGATTGCATCAAAATGAATTAATTACTATGGTTGACACTATGATAATCTCAGGACTAAGGATCAAAATAATTAATTATTTAAGATTATTTATGACACATGTCCATGTAATAATGTCAAAAGGGGCAAGTCCAATTCTTATTATCTAATAAGAAAACATGATTATAATTTATGTCTCTACATATATAATCATCCTATGATTATCAATTATAACTCATACTAATCTTAATTTATTATTGTTTCCACAATTATAATTGATTAGGGATATTTATAATATAATAAACATATTCATGGATATTATTACACAATAACATGAAATTGAATAATAATGAGAATAATGACTTTTATTAATAATTAAACAATAAACCAATTATCCATAAAATTATTATAGAACACAAGAAAAAACCAACAGTTCTCCCACTTGCTCTATACATAATTAGCTAGGTATCTAATACTCGTGCTCCTAGTATGATAATCGTGTTTTGACTGAGGAAGAACCTTAGTCAAAAGATCGGCTACGTTATCATCTGTAGGTACTTTGCATTTGCAGTAAAATTATCAATAGTTGCTTGTTTAGAACTTTTCCAACTCACAGTGCCTCCATGCAAACAAAACACATATCCTGAATGCAATCTATTCATCTTCGTCAGATTGAAAACTTGCATCCCTATAACCATTTACAACTAGCTCATTTTCAAATCCTCTATATACTAAGAATGCATCCTTAGTTCTTCTCAAGTACTTAAGGGTATTTTTCACTGCTATTTAGTGTGCTTCACCTGGATTTAACTGGTATCAACTAGTCAAACTCAACGCATATAATAAATCTGGTTGAGTGCATAACATGACATACATGATAGAACCCATAGCCGAAGCATACATAATCTTCTACATTCTTTCCTGCTCATATTGTGTCTTTGGATACTGATTCTTGCATAGACTTATGCCATGTGCCATTGGCAAGAATCCTCTCTTGAAATCTTGCATAGTAAATAAACCTCTTTAGTGTTTTTTTCAAAAGCACTCTGACTTAGGCCTAGAAGTCTTTTAGATCTATCTCTATAGATCTTGATGCCTAAAATATAAGCAGCCTCACTTAAGTATTTCATTGAAAAATATTTACCTACCTAAAAGATTTGACATTCTGCAAGGTAGGTATATCATTTCCAATGAGCAATATATCATCGACGTAAAACACAAGGAAAACAATTACACTTCCATTGACTTTCTCGTAAATACAAGGCTCAATTTCATTTTTGATAAACCCAAACTCTTTTACTATTTCATTAAAATAAATATTCCAGCTCCTTGAAGCTTGTTTCAATCCATAAATGGATCTTTAAAATTTGAACACTTTATTAGCATTCTTTGGATCGACAAAACCCTTAGGTTGTGTCATATACACATCTCCCATAAGATTTTCGTTAAGAAATATTGTTTTAACATCCATTTTCCATATTTCATAATCATAGTATGCAACAATGGCTAGAAGAATTCTAGTAGACTGAAGCATCGCGGCTGGTGAAAAAGTATCATCATGGTCCACACTACGCTTTTGTCAGAAACCTTTCGCAACCAAGCATGCTTTCTATCGCAACCAAGCATGCTTTCTAAGTCTGCACATTTCCATCCATGTCAGTTTTATTCTTGAAAACCCATTTGCATCTGATGGTTTTTATACCTTTAGACGCATCAATTAAGGACTATACTTGATTATCATACATGGATTGCATTTCAGACTTCATGGCTTCGAGCCACTTTTTGAAATTATCTAAACTCACCATGGCCTCTTGATATGACATGGGTTCATCATCATAAATAATCATCACGTCATTATTAGATGTCATGAGAAATCCATATCTCTATAAGGTTCATGATGAGATCTAGTAGATATTCGAATCTCTTGTGTTTTCGATTTTGATACTGATTTCAGCTTTAGTTTATTCACGACATTCAATTGTGAGATTGGTTGAATTTCTTCAAGAATCAAAATCGAAGTGCCATGAGATCAACATTTATTTGCGAGTTTTGAATTTCTTAAGTTGAACTTTACTTCCATTAGCTCTTTTGGAAATAAGTTCTCTTTCAAAGAAAGTGCCATTCCGAGTAACAAACATTTTGTTTTCAGAAGGGAGATAAAAGTAATATCCTTTAGTCTCCTTATGATATCCTACAAATACACACTTGTTAGATTTGGGTGCTAGTTTATCAAACATTTGACATTTCACATAAGCTTTACAACTTCAAATCTTCAGAAAAGACAAGTTGGGACACCTCCCAATTCATAGCACATATGTGTCTTTTGAACTAATTTTTTTAAAGTCTGGTTCAGTATGAACTCTGTAATCTCTAATGCATAACCCCAAAAGGAAATTCGAAGTCCAACTTGACTCATCATAGATCAAACCATATCTAATAAAGTTTGATTCTTCCTTTCACATACACCATTCCACTGCGGTGTACCCAATGAGTCGATTGTGAGACAATCTCACATTCTCTAAGATAGTCAGTGGATTCTTGACTTAAATACTCATATCCTCGATTAGATCAAAGTGTTTTATTATTCTTACCAAGTTGATTTTGTACTTTGTTCTTGAAAGTTTTGAACAATTAGAAAGTTTCAGATTTATGTTTTGTCACGTCAACATAACCATATCTACTGAAATCACCAGTAGATGTGACAAAGTATTGATAACCTTCTCTAGCAGGCTAACTCATCGGTCCACATACATCACTATGTACAAGACTTAACAGCTCAATGGCCCTTTAACCTTTTGTGAAAAAGGACCCTTTGTCATTTTCCCTAACAAACAAGGTTCCCATTATTCAAATGATTCAAAATCAAAAGAATCTAAAATTCCATTCTTATAAAGCCTAGAAATGATCATGTATGTTTCCTAAATGACAATGCCATAAATAGGTCAGATTCAAATCATTTGATTTAAATTTCTTAGTATTAATGTAATAGATAGACTTGTAATCAGATGATTCAATATTCAGAATATAAAGACCACTCATTAAACCACCATTCCCATAAAAAAATGTCTCATTTGAATATAGAAAGGTTCTTATTCTTAATAACAAACCTTTCCCCAAAATATATTGCTCCTTGAACATGATTGTTTTAAAATTGAGATTGTGTTTCATGGGACTTAATATGGAATAAGTTGTGTCGTTTTGAGAATAATATTATGAAAACTTGTCTTGAATTAAGGCACACAAACTTATTTAACCAGACTAAACTTGTACAACCTTGCTATAGTTTGTACGTTAGGTTTGTGGTGAAACCTTGTTAGAATTAATTCTCATGATGTGTCACTGAATACGGATCATTGCATGCAAAATGCTCTCCATTATTCTCTTCATAAAGCGAGTGGACATGAGCATTGCATGTAAAACACTCTCAATATCCCCACCACCTATTTTCAAGTCTTCTTTGTACAAGTTTTCCTATTGCTTGTCCAAGTATAAGCGAAGTAATAAGTTTTTTCGAGTGAACCAGGGTCGAACACAGGGAATTGATACCAAAACTTAGTTTTAAGGTCTACTCATCAATTAGACATTATGAAAAATAAAGTAAAAGAATGTAAAAAAAATCATTACCTAAGTATCCTTGAGATGCTGTAAAGATGGCTTAATGAGGATGGTTGTTAGAAAGAAGGTGTGAATAGACATGCACTAACTTGTATTGTGGAATGAGTGAAGGAAGGTTTAATGCTATTAGGCAAATAAGCTATACGACCACCTCAATACGATATAACTCATTAAACTAGATTATGATTAAAGCATACTCCCTTTAGAGTCATTGAAACCCACACTTGGTCTTCTTTCAGGATCCAAATGACTAAGCCTAGTTAAATAAGATATATCTCGAAGTATTTATTTATAGATCTTCGCATTCAAGGATAGAAACCTCTCGGTGCCTGTTGTCCATAGTTGTTCACCTTTTGGGATACAAATGATTAAAGTCATCTCACGAAGGTGAGAAAACTCTTTCTTGTGCATGTTAACCATGTCCTTACTACTTACCCTCTCGAGTAGTTGGCGATATACACAAGCTAAGTGATGAAAATAGCTCGATAAGAATTATAAGTAAAGCTCTTATCAAGCATGCACCATAAACCTAAACTACGAATAACATAAAGACAAATGAATAATACAGAGATGGATGGATGAAAAAGTGTATAATTATACATTGTATAAGCTTTAACTCTACAGATTGACCTAAGAAGATGAAGATATGCTTTACAAATGGTGGTAAGACTCATCCTTGCCACCAACTCTCTAGGTTTCTACCACCTCTTCAACGAAGGTGTAGTTGTCCATTTAGGCATATGACCAGTCCGTTCAGACATTTGGCGTGGCTTTCTTGAAGGTGATGGAGCTCTTTATATAGGCACATTTCGACGAGAAATCTATCTTTCAAACTATGTAAATGCCAAAAGTTGTCCTTTTCGTCAAGTCACATCACTTCATCTACCACTTTTGTCTTCTAGAAAACCTTTTATAATATGCTGATTTGGTCTTCTAGGCTTGTCTTTGAGTGAGTTTCTTTACGATTTGCTAGCTTACTCTTTATTAATAATCCTATGTGTACGTAAGCACTAAAAATGGGGTAAAGCAGGCATCAAGCTTATGTAGAGTGTATTTCTAAATAATTATATATATTTACAACATAAACTATGTGTTTTGCCACACTTACCACACGTTTTGGTCCCATTATGCTACCTAAAAGACCATAATAACTTGTATTTCTATAAGTTATCACATAGCAGATACAAAATAAAAATTATTTAGTTCCAAAACAAGTCTAGAAGGTAAAGTTAGATCATAAGTCCCAACATCTAATGCATCAACTCTTGCTCCATTCCCAACTCGTAGATCCACTTCACCTTTAGTCAATGTCCTACTACTTTTTAGTCCTTGCATGTTTCCATAAATGTGAGCACCACACTTGGTATCTAATACCCAAGATGTAGGGTTAGAAGAAGATAGATTGACTACTATAACAAAGATACCTAATGTCAAAGGGACACTTCCCTTGTTCTTCTTCAGTTCTTCCAGATAAAGAGGACAGTTCCTCTTCCAATGGCCAATTTCCTTACAGTGATAACATTTTCCTTCCTTAGGTGGCTTAGGTTCTTTAGGTTTGGGTCTTGGCCCAAGTGCAGCAAAAACATCAACTTTTGATGTCTTGACAGCAACTTTGCCATTAGCCTTTCCTTGATCTCGGTTCCTCAAATTGCAATACCAGTCAAGAAAGTTAGTCTCGATCAATTTATCCTTCTGAACAATAGATCGAATGACATACTAGATATCACAAGATTAATATTTGCCATAATATTCCACATGAAATACATATACAAAGCAGATATTAACAATTTTATAGGCATACTCCCACTTAAAAATCATACCTTGAGATGATCATTCATAATAATGAATTTAATTTAGTGGACTAAGATCCATATTTCACGAGATTTCAAGTTCACTTTGGCATGGCACTTAAAATCAATTTATTTAGGTAGATAACAAACTTATCATTACATCACATGTAATTAACTCTTAGAACGTTTATGAGACAAAAGATATCACATATCAATGCATGTTAAGCCCAAAATTATTTTCATAGCCTAATTAAGTCTAACCATGTTCAAGCGTATGAGTATCACCATTACTCCATCTTGCCTAACTCAGATAACCAAATACACTCTCACTTTGGTGGAACCTATATCAAGTGATCCGAGCTTTGACAAGTGCCATAGAAGATGTACGACTTATATAATAAAGAGGGTTATATATTATGTTTTAATGTGAAAAATAAGTATATAAAATTATCCCATAATTACATATGATAACACAAATAAAACATAAAATATAAAAAAATTCATTTCACCAAATGCAATTAATAACTTAAAACAATTTTAAGGCGCTATGATTGGGCAAGATGACAGTCCCACTCAAAATAGTTTAACTAATTTCAAAAACACTTCAAACCACATATACAAATCAAATTTATTATTCATGACAGATTTCAGACCTCATATAAACATGTCAACCAAAAAAGGTATATAGAATGAAATCATTCAATTAGACACATACAATTTACATATCTCATGTAAAATCTGAATTCAAATATCCCATTCAATAAAAACAAAAAGAATTAACATCATATATTAACCAAACAATTTGGTTTCAAACATAATAGACTAATCGAATCTAAAACAAATTTTAGCATCGATCCAAGAAATTCACAAATCCTAATGTTCTCAAACAAAATCGATTGAGGCAGATAGGTCGACAAAGCATAATATTAAATGACTAGAAGAATTAAATTTCTTATATCAATATCACATATCAATCCCTAATTGTAATAAACATATTCAAATTTAATTATTTTATGTGAAGCAACCTCGACTGTGATACAACTGTTGGAAAACGAATTAGCACTAGATGCAGCTGAATTAACATAAAAAAAATTTCTCTAACCCTTAGAACGTAAAGAGACCTAAATTTGATAAATAAACATACTTCTGTGTAGATATTTCGAGCGTTCTCTGACAGTATCTACACACAAATTGGGAATTCGAGGTCGAATCCTTGAATTTGGGTTTACTAGAACCTCACAAAGTAAGAATTTTGACTCTCTCTATTCTCTCTTTGTGTAGAACGAATTTTATGTCTTTGCTTGTATGTAAAATAAGACCTCTAAGGTCTTATATATAACTTTCTTGGGGTTTCCTAATAAGCTTTCAATTCTCCAATTGGGCTTATTAATTACATCTCTTAATAAGTTTTCAATTCTTCAATCGGACTTGTTAATTACATTTCCTAATAGCATTCCAATTCTCTAATTCTATTTATTAATTATCCAACCTAAAGACAAATTCAACCCAGTTCTTTCGTGTGGGACCCGTTAGATTAATTTAATATGACAATAAGCCCATAACTCGCTTTATGGCTCACAAGTCATAATTGATCTCTAACAAGACATTATGGCTACCCATATCAATTTAATTTGGTGATCCAATATAGCCTAATTATTGCTTTAATCCTTTTATCACGTGATATCTATAATTGAATATAAGGCATGGACAAAGTCACCTTATCTAATTCAATTGCTTTCTTGATCAAAAAGCATACTGAAATAATAAATGACATCAATACCTTTATTAATTCATTTATAGCATGACCATGCATTTACATAGTCACGCTTAATCGAGGGGTCCAAAGATATCTCTCCATAATAAGAGGGATAAATGCCATCTTTATTAAGAATTGTCAACTACATAATCCGTCACGTATCCGAGTACAACCTTTATAATTATTCGGTTAAAGATAACGTTTGATCACATCAAAATAGACTAATTCTTATGTATGACACTATGATAATCTCAGGACTAAGGATCAAAACAATCAATTATTTAAGATTATTTTTGACACATATCCATGTAATAATCTAAAAAAGGGTTAGTCCAATTCTTATTCTCTAATAAGAAAATACGATTATAATTTATGTCTCTACATATATAATCATCCTATGATTATCAATTATAACTCATACTGATCTTAATTTATTATTGTTCCTCCAATAATAATCGATTAGAGTCATTTAGAATATAATAACATATTCATGGATATTATTACACAATAACATGCAATTAAATAATAATGAGAATAATAACTTGGGACACTTGCAAAAATGGCAAAATAAGTTATAATAATTAAGTCCATAGCACACACACTTTATTATTTGTGAAAATAGCAAAAACGAAGCCCAACCCACACAACAAGAGGTAAAATATCATAAATGCCCTCGTTACTAATATAAGTTTGATACACCTTATACACGTCTGACACACCTAATACCTATTGATGCACCTGATACTTCTTGATACACTTGATATTTCTTAATACACCTGATATATTTTATTGATCACTTAATGTACCAGATACTCTCTAATACACTCGATACCTTTTGATACACACCTGAAACATTCTAATACACATTATAATACTCCTTATTACACTTGATTCTTCTTGATACACTTAATACCCCTTAGGCCTTGATAGTTTGATATACTTAAAGACTTCACTTATAAGTTTGATACACCACTAATAAACTTGTTGTGCTTCATTGGAGCAATCAACAAATTTGATACGTTTGATGTACATGATATGTTTGATACACTTGATGCACTACAGATACATTTAGTATTCTTCACTTATACAATTGATTGATTAAATACACTTTATATGCTTGAAATCCTACTTATACACTTGATACTATTGATATACACTTGTAAACTTGATTCATATACTTGATAATGATTCATTTTATTGATATGCTTTAACAATATATTGTTGATATACTTGATAATGATACACTGAGTTACGTCATTCATAGACTTAATAATACTCTAATGAACTACATAAAATTTGAAAAAACAAAAATCATGCAGTAAGTATATTAACCAACTAATACATATAATATAAGTGTATCACAACACTGGTATACAAAACTGAGACAAAGTAAAAAAAATAATATAAAAAAATAAAACAAAATCATTTGGAATCAGATTCAACTAGAAATACACATCGAAGAAAGTAAAAAAATAAAATCACAAATGAAGTTAAATTACTCCGATCAACAACCATTATATTTCATATTGCAATTATTGTATATTGATATTCTAAATTTAAGATTCAGACAAGAAAAATAAGTACAATTTTTCTAGTATAAAAATAAACAAATAATTAGAGCCTTAGAAAGTGGAAGAATAAATAAATAATGAGTATGACATTAAAAAGAGGGAAAGAAATAAGTTATTGAAGGGTAGTTTAGGAATAATAACAAATTGAAGTTGGAGAAGTGAAAATTTTGTCATATTTACAAAATTCTAAAACAATGTGCTATAATTGCTATATCATATTCTTAAAATGCTATCCTATGGAATTTCCCTAATAACTTTTATTAAACAATTAAACAATAAATCAATTATTCATAAAATTATTATAGAGCACAATAAAAAACCAACAGTATTAAGATGTTTCAAATGTATCAAAGGGTATTGAGTGTATCAAAGAAATATCATGGTACATCAAGTGTATCACGGTTCAAAGGTTATCAAGAAGTGTCAAATGTATATAAAGTGTATAAAGAGATATTAGGTGTATCAGATGTGTATCGGGTGTATCAAATGTATATCAGTAACAAGAGCATTTGTAACATTTTACATTTTGTATATGTGGGTTGGGCTTTGTTTTTGCCATTTTTGCAAACCATAAATTTATGTGCTATAAACTTAATTATTATAACTTTGTTTTGCCTTTATTGCAAGTGCCTCAATTTTAGACCTATGTTGGCTGTTTGAAACTCAACACCTGCGAATTGAATTCTTCATCATTTTTCTGAGTAGCATTTTGATAACTTGTAGAAATACAAGTTATTGTAGCCTTTTATGTAAAATATTAAAGCCTTAATGCATAAGATTCAAAGAAATCACAGAGAAAAGTAGAAGAATTGATTAAGTTAGGCATCGCAAACTACAAAAGAACTTTATCCCTATTTTATCACGTTTTAGTTGTCTTATCAAAGGATTTTAGGCAAAAAGAATTAAGTGGGCAAAAGAACATTAGACGAGAAGACCCGCACAACTAGTAAGGCGATGATCATAATGAGCTAGGCGATCTGAAGCACTAGCAAACAAAAATAGTTGGCGCGAATATCAGAAAAAGAAAAAAAGGACATCTTCGGTGCTGATGCAACTTTATCAGAAGAATTAATGATGCACGGAATGTCTTGTGATCACATCAACTCTAGCCTATAAATAGAGGAGTTTACTTCATATCAAGGGTTATGAAACTTGGATCTTGGAGAGCAAGCTCACACTTCCATTTTTTCTTAAAGTTTTAGGTGAGGGTCTAGAACAAAAGAAAGATAAATTTTCCCTTATCACAACATGCAAAAATAAGAGCCAAGGAATATGAAAAATTATATTTTGAGACTTGATTCATTTCTTTTTATCCCATTTTGTATTTCATTTGTATTAATGTATAATATTTACTCCATGGCCGAGAGGCAATTTTTTTTAATCATAACATTAATACATTTCTTCATTTCTTCTATCATTCTCCCATATCTCTGTCTTATCAATGTTATCTCCTTTAATTAGTTGATGACAATGTAATGTGCTATTAATAATAGAGAATCTCGATGTATGTATTATAAGTTCTGCTTAGCTAAACACGACCATCAATGTTTGTTTCATTTGAGAGAAAAGACAAAGGTGTTGACTAGGATCACTTGACACGTAAATACTCATATTTATCTAACTATAAGACAAAAAGATTGGACAAATACAATCTAATCGTCGAATTCATCCTTCGCATAGGTTGTAGAAATGCCAAATATGTGTGGTAAAAGGATCGAAATGATGCTCACTTAAATTAGGATAAATTGCTTAGATAAAAATTATAGCTTTAACTTTAAGTATTTGAATTCCAAAAGGCGAGAAAGTATGGTGGAGGCACCAAAAGGATGCTCACCTTAATTATGAAGATAATAGATGCTGTTGTATTGTCTTGAAATGTTAATACAACACATTACAATTGATTAGTTAAGTATTCTTTCATTCTACACTAGTTATATGAGTTCGCATTTCACCACATTTCATCACCATGTCCCTCTTGCACCTCTAATTGCACCTTAGTGTGTAAAATTAGAAAAAAACATACTGTGTATACTTATACTATATAGATTATACCACATAAGGTTAGTTGCACGATAGACTCAATTAGAATACCAATTCTCTGAGTTCAACTCTGGACTTACCAAAAAACCTTTCTTAGATTACACTTGGGCGATAGAGAGGAAAACTTGTACTTCATGCAAAACATTAAGAAATCAGCAACACATAGGTAGGACATGCATCTTTTGTCGCATTATCCTATTCAAGCCCCCTACTCTGTCGCTCAATTAGAGACTAGCACGCTATATCTTCGAAGTAATATTTGTAGAAAATTACAACCCAAGTCACATTTTCATTAATACAACCAACTTTACGTGACACATGTCACCTTCTGCCATGCGAGTGCCACCCCGAGGTTGTGGCTTCGAATCTCTAGATCTACATAACATGTTTTTTTTTGAAGAATTCCTTCCATGAAAAACTTGTAAATACCTTTCAATTTTTGAAATGTCCATCATTCCTGCCCCACCGCTTGCAAGCTTGATCAAGGGTTCAAATCTTATCAATTATTTTTCATTAATTTATTTATGTACCCCTTTGCCCCAATTCACATAAATTCCATCATTTCTCTCAATTACACTTCAAAAGTTTGTAATACCTCTCTCCAAATCAATAAAGAGTGATATTTTTCTCAAATTTGTATTTCTCATTGTCAAAATTCTGCAGAAATTTTCCATGGCAATTATGGGCTAAGCATTAGAGTTTAATTCTTTTTATTTATTTGAGGGTTAAATTTTGTAATTTGATTGTTAAATCATAATTGTGATATTATAATTACCTAATTTCTTCAAACAATGTTTTCTTTAGGTTTTAATTTGACCAATTTTGACCTTTAGGATTCAATATTTACTCTAAGTATGCAATATACATACAATTAAGAATTTAGGGTTAGCAATTTATTATACATTTCTTTCTAAGGTTTGATTCTTGCAATATGTTGCTATATTGATTATAATTTCATGAAATCTTGATTTTGGTTAATGTCAATCTTTTCTAATCAAGTCTTGGTTTGAATCTCCTTGTTCTTTGTGCATTGTAGGGAATATGTGTGGGTAAAGCAATTTTAGAAACACTAAGTACCCTACTTTAGAATGATTTTTTTTTTGTGTGTGTGTTAAAAGCTTAATCGTGGTAATTGAGCAATTAACTTAAGAATTAATATCTAAACTTTTTTGGGTTAAAAGCTTAATCATGGTAATTGAGCAATTAACTCAAGAATTAATTAAGGATATTAATTCTTGAAATAATTGACCAAGAATTATGGTTTTTCAGGCCATTTTTTTACCCAAGGATAAGAATTAATAGAAATCACCTATGCTCTTGCTCGTTTTATTCTTGAGGTAAAGCTCTTTAATTTTTGTTGATTCTTAAAGTATTATTACAACCTCCCATCACATCTCTCTTACTTTCTTGCATGTCATTACAAAACGCCCATGTTATTCCTACAATTCTTTTAATGTACTTGAAATTTCTAACAATTTTATTGATTCTTGCCACAACTTCCTTTGGGACTGACCACGACTTCACTTTACTTCATTTTTCGTTTATCAGTAAGTGGGGTTTATAAATTTCCTTAAGATCTCTTGAGGTAGAATCTTTTACCAAGTTCTCTTGAATATCCTAATTGCATTCCCTTGTGTTCAATTGTAATTATTTTGTGCAATTACTAGAATCTTTACATCTACTTTTGCATCTTTAAAATTCAATCTAAAAAGAGCATCCATCAAGAACTTGTTGGGTTTTATGTCCTATAACTCTTAGATTGTAAATATAATCCATTGATCATTATTAATAAAATGTTATTATTTCAATAATGTTATTAATTATATTATTAGTTCTGTCTTAATAACCTAAATCCAATGAAATAACCTCCTAAGTTGTTTGATGAGTCTTGAATAGTATATAGAGACATAGGGATTAATGTTCGAAATATAACTTAAATGGTCTATAGTATAGGGATAATGTTGGATACTTTATCCTAGTAACACTATGGATACGACTCACTTTGTATTTGATATAAACACAATGATCCAATGCGTTCGTGTAGTTGACATGCGAGTGAGGATATCCTATGCAATGAATTTGTATAAGATCGGACCACGAAATAGTAGCCACTAAATGTAAATATGTTAACTAGTTGGATTTCTATTTCATTAAGATGGTCTAGGTAACTTAGTTTTAATCCTGAGTGTATTGTTAAATCTTGTTCACGAGAGATTGTTCTTTGATATCTATGAGTGAGAATGGCCAGATTGTCGACTCCATATGTTTATCATTTTAGATATAACACCAAGTGGGGAGCTGGAAACATAATCACACAAGATAGAATTCACTTATTCTCGACTTTAGAGTAAGTAGATGAGTGTTTCCTTAAATGGTGTTTTTGGAACTTGAACAAAGGTTCTCCTCTCTCTATGGCACGAGAGGGATTTTTGTTTAGCGGTTGTATCACAAACACATTGTTCATTGGAAGAGCATTGGTATTTAAGGACTAGAAGTAACCTAGGGGTAAAACAATAATTTGACCCAGCTGGTGTTATGAACACTCGTGAAGGACTAACTTATCGGTACTGGTTTATATCCATGAACACAGAAATATATCTACAGCGAGAAGGGTTTAGCTATGAGTCTTTAGTGGAGTGTACACACAGTTATCGAATATTGATTAATGTGGTTAATGAGTTTAGCGAATTAGTCTCATATCGTTGTAGCTTCTGATTTGTAGGTCCATTAAGTCTCCTTCCTAGCTAGTAAAGGATAATGAGATTTATTTATATATTGGTTGTAATTTAAAATGTTCAAATTTACTTAGGGAATTAATATGAGGGGAATTTTAAAAAATAGAAAATTTACAAAATATCTACAACCTATAGCAAATTCTATCACTGATAGTCAAATTGATATACTATAGTGATAGAAGACTATCATTGATAGAATCCACAATTTTGCTATAGCTTATAAATATTTTAATTTATTTTTCTATTTTAAAAAATGTTCCTTAATATAAAGTACGGTGATACATTATAATATAACGTTTATATTTTAATTAAACTTTACTATATAAATTTAATTTTGGATATGATTGAAAATTAATTTACGAGAGATAAAATATTTGAATGAGTTTAAATATTAATTTAATGCGATTTAGATTGATATTAAAACTATAGATTAAAATTTAATGTGTATATGATACACATTAAAACTATAGGTTATGAGTGAAATTTATATTTGAATTTGATTCAAATTTGGACTAAATTAAATATAAGAAATTTAATTAGAAATTAATTAATTGAATAATTAATTAATAATTTAGTCTAATTTCATTTAATTAAATTTAATTTATTTAAGGGGTATTTTTAAAAGGGGTATTTTTAAAAATAGCAAAATAAATTAAAATATTTACAAGTTATAGCAAAATTTTGTATTCTATCACTGATAGTCTTCTATCACTATAACATATCAATGACTATCAGTGATAGAATTTGTTATAGGTTGTAAATATTTTTTAAATTCTACTATTTTTAGAAATTCTCCTTTTTAAAACTATCAAAATAAATTAAAATATTTACAAGATATAACAAAATTCTGAATTTTATCAAGATATAATAGACTCCTATCATTAGTGAACATCAATGTCTATTATTGATAGAATCTGAAAATATTGCTATATGTTGTAAATATTTTGTCAAATTTGCTATTTTTGATAATTTTTGTATTTAAATTAATTAAATTAAAACTATAGGTTATGTAAGAGATATTCATTTAGATATGATTTAAATGAAATATTAATGAAATATGATTTAAATAAGCATTACTTTAATTATTTAATTTATTTTATTTTAAATTAATTAATTAACTAATTTAATTTAGTTTAATTTAATTTAAATTAAGGGGCATTTTTAAAAATAGCAAAATAAACTAAAATATTTACAAGTTATAGCAAAATTTTAGATTCTATCAATGATAGTCTTCTATCACTATAACATATTAATGACTATCAGTGATAAAATTTGCTATAGGTTGTAAATATTTTATAAAATCTACTATTTTTAAAATTTTTCTTAATTTTTAATTTAATTCAATATAATATTATATAATTTAATTTAATTTAATAACTCTCTTAGGTAAGGGAGTTATTTAGGGAATGTGAGATTTTCCCATGTATCCCGAGATCTCTCAAACTCCAAAGAAGATGGAGGTTACGTTAGAGGTATTCTGAAGAATTTGTGTGTTACTGCCAATTCTCTCAGAAGAAAAATTCCTTCCAATTGGTTCCCACAAACTGATCTCTCATCTCAAAGAATAGGGAGGTCTTCGACTTGTGGTGCCTAAGTTTGGTATTTGGCAGATTCAGATTCATCAACGACGTAAGTCTTCTTCCTCTGTAATTCTCTATGTTAATTTTGAAGCATTGTTAATTTTGAATAGAATTTTTTTTCTATTTTAATTTTCCAATGTAGTGGTATTTTTTGAATTCCCAAATTAAATTGAGGAGTCGTTCTGTAAAGTCTTCCAATGCCAAAGGCTTTCATTCCTTCAGAACTAGAGTTAAATACATAGAGAAGAGATCAAGTCAATGGTAAAGCATTGTTCTTAAAGGATAAGTGGTAGAATCATATTTAGTAATGTGTGGGTTTGAATGATTGGGATATGTGAGTTAAATTCATATTGCATACCTCTTTACGCAGTGAGTTATGGTCATTGCATGCGAGATGCTCATTATGTCTCTAGTCTTAGCGTAGTGACTAAATCCTCGTTGGGTACAAGTTTTCTATCATTTGTTCAAGTGTAAGTGAAACGATAAGTTTTTTGAATAAGCCAGACTTGAACACAGAGAATTGATATCAAATTTTAGTTATATAGTTTACTTTTTCATCTACGGTATAAAATATTCATCTATACAATATAAAGTAAATGTATGCCTGAGTGTTAATCCTACTAGATATTTTGTAAAAGGTGGTGAGAATGGTGAGAAGATGGAGAATGAACTAACTTATGTTTAAGGAAAAAGTGAAGGAATATCTCCACGTTGCTAGGCACTTAAGCCATGCTGCAATCCTTGATGCGATAGAGGTTAATTAACTAGCTTCTAATTAAGGCAAGCACCTCTCAGTACTGCTTATTTTATTTTGTGCATAAGATTCTCTCAAGTGTTACATTCGCATGTTAACATGTACGACTTTGATTTTTACGACTAATGGGCAATGAAAAAGAGTTATGCGATAAAATGTGCACTTCTATCCATGTGTTGCTAACATAATAATTAAACACGATCGTGCAAGTTTTCCTTTTTATTGTCCAAGTGTAAGTGATGAGAGGTTTCCTAGTCCAGGATCAAACTCAAGGAATTTGAGCTTCTATTTTACCCAATTGCTCACTAACTTATACGGTATACACAATACAATAAATCATATAAACAATATACTAATTATCCTAAGTATTTACACTACTGTGCTTAGTGGTGCAAGATGAATATGGTATTATGACGCGATGCAATATGAACTCAGTATAGACATCGTAGGGAAGGAAAATTGAACTGCTAAATACAATGACTGATAATTCACTACCTTGAGGCGATAAAAACATCTATTAACTAAGAATTAAGGTGAACAACTTCTCAGTGCAATGCCATACTTGCTCGCCTTTCGAGATACAAATACACAAGTTAAGCAATGCATATATCTAATCATACTGAACGTAGTAACAACAACTAATCCTCAATTAAGACATAAACCTTTTAGTGTATTACACACATATTAATTTTTCGGTAATGTATGAAGATGATGAGCTTGGCGACAAAAATGCACTGCTGCATGCTTCTCACCACTCCTTAGTCAAACATGGTTATCACGAACGAACAAGGTTAAGATCTCATGTTTAACTGATCAAAACTTACGACATTCATTATAATTTTCTTGGCATTAAATACATCATTAATTACTACTTAACTAATCAACTACATGTGCATAGATAAGATAAGAAAAATGGGAGAATGGAATAAGAAATGCATTGCATTTATAATTAACACTTTAGGCCTTTTAGCCATAAAGTTCTTCTTACAAAATAATATAATATAAGAAATAGAAAGTGAAAATACAACAGATGAGTTATGTCGTAAAGTTTGATCTCTAATACTCTTTAGCTTTGATTTTTTCCTATAGATAAGAGGAACAACAGAAGGGTGAATCTCTTTCTCTTTTATTTTAAGCTCTCACCTAAAACTCAAGGTAAGGGAGAAGAATGGCTGATACGAAGAGCTTGCTTTCTGGGCAAATTATGCATACTCTTTTTTGGAAGTGAAAGGCTCTATTTATATAAGAGTGATGTTGACATGCCGACATGCGCCATTAAGATTTCTGAAAAGTTACGGCTACTGTGCAACTTGACTTATTTGTCCTTTTCTGACTTTCTCGCCAACCTTTTTTGTTTGGCAACTACTTTCTTGCATTTACGTGCTATTCGTCGAACTTCACTCTTCTTTGCCTAGAATCCAACTATAAAAGCATTAAAACATAGTAAAACAGGAATGAAGTTCTTTTGCATTAGGCTTTTCGCAGAGTAATCAAATTAACTTCTTTTCTCTCTGTTTTCTTCTCTTTTCATGTGATAAGACTTCATTATTTTACTTAAAAGACTATAATAACTTATTTTTCTACAAGTTCACACCTCCAAATTTAAAATAATACTTGTCCCCATGCATCATCTCGGGATTCTAAACATGATTTCTTTTGTGCTTGCATTAATCTTCTCAGAATGCTTTTCTAAGTTTTTCTCGCACAGGGGTATTTATTCTTTTATTTCCTTATGCCAAACTTGAAAATATTTCCTACTTCTAAACATGACAAGCTTAATTCTTAAAATACTCTTGTTTACTTCCAGAAAATCTTATTTTCTCTTTTCGCGAAATGGTCGTTGTTTTTGAAAATTCTCAGTTCCTTTCTTTTTCTTTTAAGCTTTTCATCAACCAAGTTATTCCTTTTTACATTTGGCATTGAGTGACAAATTATATGCACTCCATGAGTCCATTCCTTTCCTCAACTATATCTTTTATCGCTACTTATTTATTTACTCTCAACTTTTGGTGAAGCTTTGCTTCTTATTTACTTGGGTTCCTTAATATTTTGAAAGCTTTAACTTGGACCTCGCACACCCTCAAATTTAGAGCAGTGCAATGTCCTCATTGCATAAAAGTGAATGATAAGATGAACGTTGAAGAATTTACAAAAGAGGTTTGAGGTAAAATTTGCTTGCCTAAAGACTTTAAGAAATATTTACGACGTTTATTTTGCTAGGAAAAGCGTAAATACAAGGGACAAGGGAATTATGCTTAGCATAAGTGTCCTCATGAAGGATATCCTAACGCGGAACAAAAGAGCACATGAAAAGAATAATTAAAAGAAGCATGCGTCAAAAGAGTTGTATCACGTAGAAAGAGAAATCACAAGAAGATTGATTAAAATTTCATTAATGTGGCAAAAAGTATATACAAAATAACTATATAAAAAAATTTATGAAATAGAAACCAAAGCAGTAAGAGACTTCAACAATACACCCCAAAATTTAGCTCTTTGGGCGAGGAGTAGGGTCGGCATCGTCAGAAGTCAAATCTGGAATTTGGAAAGGGAATGAGCGCGATTAATTTTAATGCAATGATAGATTGTGATACACGCTGCATAAACACCATGTGTGTGTATTCCATTTGAGTTATAAATTGCCTATCATGCCACTCCATAATTTGACGCGCTGGTTGGAATGTGTTATCATCAAACTGGTTAGGTTGGTCCGGGCAGACAAAATTTGGGTCACCATGGAGTTGAGGTTTACAACTGTGGATTTTATTCCTTGCACCTGAATGCAAAGGCTGGCAATTTAATCCTTCATTGCCACATTCTTAGGCTCTGCGATGCCAGTGTGAAGCACATCGTGGAGACCACTATATTTTGTAGTCGGGACCTCGGTGTCCACATGTTCCCTTTAAGCCTCTTCCTCTATTTTGGTGTCTTCCTCTTCATAAACTCTTTTCTCTAGGTGAACTTCATCCTCTAAGTTCTTCTTACTAAGATTCTCTTCGTCTGATATGCTCTGGAAAAGAGGGTTGCAAGTAGTTAGAGGCACTTCAGGTTTAATAATCTCAACTTCGTCGGTTGTCAGGTTGGTTGAAGCTTCCTCGTCAATTACATTTCTCTCAGAGATGTCCAATTCAACATAGTCAAGTTCTCGTTTGATGATAGGTGGGTGGAAAGGTATTTGGTTGGGCGACACATAAGTTTGTTGCAAAGGTGAGCCTTGAGGTGTTTGGAAAGTGGGGGTGATGGGGTTGCTGTTGTGGAAAAGAGTTGGTGAATGATCATATGTGGGCGATGGGTGAGGGAGTTGAATTTTAGAACTAATAGGCAGGCAAGAGCTGCACTAACTAGGCAAAATAGATTATGATTGCAAATGAGGGTCAACAAGCTTTTCAGGGATTGATGGGGGAGGATCTTGAATACTCTTGCGAGGAGGAGGGTTATCTCCCTCGTCTACACTTGGTAAAGGGGGTGTCAAGGGATCGTTATCGCTAGATGAACTAACAGCTGACTCTTCTACAAGGATCCATTTGTCAGTTACCTTTCATCTTTTCTTTTGAGGCAGATCTTGGGGAATTAGGTCCTCTTCATTGAATTCTCCTACATCTATTTTGGCCTGTGTCTTTCTCTTTAGTGGTGATAGCAGAGGCAAAGAGTCATCATTTTCTTCCTCATCTTCAACTTTTAGTGCTTGTGTTTTTAGGCGTCAAGCCTTTTCGTCACGTCTCTTCCTTATTTTGATGGATGGTTATTACATGATTAAGGTCTGTTAGGTTGCACTTGAGTCCTACCATATTTGTTTTTGAATACCTTGCAAGGGTTGGCAAGTACTGCAAACATAAATTTTCCTCCGTGGATGGGAAAAGTTTTGTGGCTTTGGGGTTTCTTCTCCAGACAAGAAGAGCCTCATTCATCGTGTACCCCATATTAAATGGTTGCTTGGTCATGGTGCAATACAAGACCAACGCATACTCAATCGGGATTATGCTATCATGGCGCGTTGGAAGGATCTCTTTTATGAAAAATAATCAGACATTCGCCTCAGTTGTTAATTAGTGTGAAAACAATTGAAGCTTTCTAATTGGTGTCCTCGTCCATTCTATCCCTGGCCATGCGATTAGTTTAATAATCTTCTTTGCGTCCCTCTGTATTGGGTTTTCAATAATTCTTTGGTCAGGGTACATGGTCAAATGCTTGGACAAATCATATAATTCATTGATTTTGTCTATAGTGAAAGAGACACTCTCGCCTTCCACTACGATGTATGACTCTTTTGGATGAAACTTTGCCACATAAAACATGTCTACTAGATCCAATCTTAGTTTTGTCTCACCTGCAAAAAACTTTTCCCATTTGAGTGCCTTGATTAGACCGTAGAGAAAATCTGGTAGTCGACCACCGAAAGAGAACAACCTATTTTCAATTTTTATGAGCTTATCCAATTCTTGGGTGCTTACCTCCTTTCCCTTTTGAACATCCTCAGGTTTGGATGTTCCTGCCTTACTTTTTTCTTTCTTTGGATGCTGGGAGCTTATAAGCCCAAGCTCTTTTGGTCTTGTCATGGTTTCTGCTGGACTCATCCTTTCAACCTCTTGCATTAACTCTTCCTCTACAATGTCCACTCAATCGATCTCTTGAAAGGTAAGATTATTTGCAGAAAGTTTTACGAAAGTTGTTTAAATAAAGCTTGCTCATCTCATAAACTATAGAAATCTTTTCTAAGTAAGGTTTTTAACAAGTTAAACACTTAAATAACAAATGAAACTTTATTTCATACAAATTATTTCATTGCAGTTATCATTGAGACACAAAGAAAAATTAGAATGCTAAAACACGAGGAGCCAAACTTGGAATAAGAAAGACTAAACAAAAAAGAATTGTATCAAAAGTTATACTTATATTAAAGGAACATAAGTACAAAGGGATATAGATTACATAAGATGTAATTATAATACACAAAAGAATTGAAAATTTTAAAGTTTAGCATATCCTTTTAGGTTTCGATGGTAAAGGAGGTTCTTGTGGAGATGGTTTTGGTGGATGCATCCTCACTTGCACTACCAGATCAAAACCAGTCGAGGAAATTGCTAAACTAAATCTAAGATTTTAGATTGTTTGGGAGGAAGTAAGTAATTAGGGTTTTACTATTGAGGGTTATAGGTGAAGAAGTTGGCATTTTGGAATTGTGAGGAGTTTGAGAGATTTTATCCTTGTAGGATTTTGGGTTGTGGAGTAGAGGTTAGGTGAGCAGGGCTTTTCTTCATAGGACTTTGCGATGAGATTTCATTGGAATCCTCAGCCTTAAATGATTATTCTCTCTTCGATCCTAAGGCTTCCTCCTCATCTTGTCTTTTGCGTTTTGTTGGGACTTCCTCTCTGTCATCGCCATCCTTTTCTTCAACCCCTTCAGAACCTTCTTTTGTTTTTGAGGCGTTTTACTTTTCCTTGTTTGTAGGGATGGTGATGACCTCTCAACTTGTCCTTGGCCAATCGATTTCCTTCGTTATGTTTTCTTGGTCGAAATTTGTCCTATTGCCCTTGCTGAGCCTTTTGCTCAATTTTTCTTTTTACCTTCCTCTACCTGTGCCCAAAAGGGCTTTCTTGATAATATTTCTCTTCTTCCCTTGCGACTGGGCACTTCTTCCTCCAACAGATAGATTCATTTGATCATTCTCTCGAAATCCTCGGTGGTTTTCCTTCTCCACTTTCACCCTTTTTTTTCTACTTCTTCCAAGGGCCCAAATTTCCTTTGGTATCCTTTCTTGGGCCCTTTTTGCTAACCCTTTAAAACCAGCCTCAAGCGAGGAAGTGCTTTCTATTGTAAGCTTAATATCTTTCTTCCTCTCTCTACCTATTCGTCTCGTATTTCTTCTTCTTCTGTTCTTCTCGTTACATTTTCTTTTATTCATTTCTATCTTTTCACTTTCTTTTGCTTCTTCCCTTACATTTTCTTTTATTCCTCTCATTTTTTCGTCAATGTTTTCTGATCTTTCTCGCCCTTCCTTGAAAGTTTCTGTAAGGGAAGTATCCTCAGTCATGGTTACTAAGTGGTCCAAGGACCATTAGTGATAAGATACAAAGGGCAAAGTTCAAGCACTAGAGAAACAATTTCAGGAGAATTAGTTTTGGAGTGAAGATGATTGGAGAAGATGAGTTTTTAAGGTACGTAAAATTTTTTTATTAGCTTAAGGTCGCGGCTCTAGATTTTTGGGATGTTTAAATGGACGTTCTTAACCAGAGTTAAGGATATGGTTGAATTCAAATTTGGACTAAATTAAATATAAGATATTTAACTTGTCCTAATAAATGTATTATGGATATGGTTGGCATTTTTTACCGATGGCGCATGGCTCGAGGTACGATTATTCATTGCGTCTTGAAAGTTTAAGAACTTTTAAAGTGCGACAAGATGTTTCGTACTACCAAATAACCCTAATGATTCCCAAAGAAACTCTAAACCCTAATACTCTTTATACCTAGAGAGAGATGGTTCGTTTCCCTCAAATTGAAAAGAATATACACACCTAAGTTACAAAAATGATTTACAAGTATAAATTAATTATAAAAACAATATATAGGAAAATTTATAGGTGCAAGTTGTAGTAAAGATAGAAGAATTATACTTTACAAATGTATCCTTATGTTCAGGTTCCTTAGCGAGGAAGAATTGTGGTATCATCGTTTCTGTTCCACATAGTATTTCTGACCGCCCAATGCTTGAACTTTTTAGATCACTTGCAATATGACTCTTTGCATCTTGATTGTTCATCGCAATAAGTTTCTGCTCCCAATCAGTCATCGCAATGTTCAAATGATCTCTCTTGGTCCTTGTCGCTCAGTTAGCTAAGATACAAATCTTCCTGGCTTTATGATGGGAACACTTTCTTTGACATCTTCGTAGAAATTCTCATCTTCATTTGCGATTGAACACATCCATTGAGATTCCTCTTGATTTACCGAAAGATACGTTAATCTTGTGGTTGGTTTAAGCATCGCAGATTATTCTTGTACCATGACCTCTTCATGCGATCTTCGGCTGAATGCATGATTCACCAAGACCGAATGTTGTGCCCAAAATCAAAGTAATAACTTACTCCAAGTTTGAAAATTCAATTCTTCGACAACGACGCCAAAAACTTGGTTGATTGGTTGTAGAGTAATTACTTAATTCATTCGGACTCAGTATGTGAGGTGTGTTGGGTTTATATTCTGGTCTAGGTGATACATCACTCAACATGTTTACTGCATGCTATATGCTCATTATGTCTCTCTATATCGCGTGGTAACTAAGTCCTCGTTGAGTACAAGTTTTCCTACTGCTTGTCCAAGTGTAAGCCAAACAGTAGATGTCACACCCTACCTTGAGCACCTGCTTGCTTGGCTCGAGATGTGGCGTGATGTTAGCCAAAACCATTCACCTCTAGAATAACTTCAACTGACCCTTGACTTGAAAAAGTTAAACAATTAAACAGCGAAGGACTTTATACCATAAAAGATAAAATATTTAACAACGGAAGTCTTTATACTTAAAAAATTCTTTGAAAACATAGTGTAACCATTTGAAATTTCTTTTATAAATACCAAGTAAATTATTGTTGAATAGGAAATTTTGAGATCAATCACAAATTGCCACATCTTTTAGTAAATTAATGATGAAAAATACAAATAATTAAATTTGGAACTAATTAAAAAAAATTGACATGTGACCCAAATTAAAATTAAAAACATAAATTGGCTAATTCTAATGATGCCACATACTTTCATTATAATCGTTGGATCAAGTTAATTATTTTGGTCCAATTAAATATTATTTACTTGAGCTGAGTTCAATTGAGCCAAAAAATAAACTTGATTTAGCCTAAAGGCTAAATATGACCAAAATCTATGTGGTTGAGCCTATGGGTCTTGTCCATGGAGCAACTAGGCTCAAGCCCATAAAGTCCACTAGAGAACTCTATAAATAGAGAAGTTATCTTCATTTGTAAAGGTAAAAAAAAATTTACTCTAAAAGGTCTAGAGAAAATTCTCCAAAGAGCTAGAAGACTCCCTAACTTCTAAAGCCAACCACCCTCGAAGATTGGAGCTCATTTGAAGATATAAGCTTTCCTCCAAGACTTTAACTTCAAGAACATCACGTGCTCTGTTTCCTTAAATCAAGTGTAGGTGTTCAACCAACTTCAAGAACATTACGTGTCCCACTTTCTCAAATCAAGCGTAGGCGTTCAACCAACTTCAAGAACATCATGTGCTCCACTTCTTCAAATCAAGTGTATGTATTCAACCAACTTCAAGAACATCACGTGCTCTGCTTCCTCCAAATCAAGTGTAAGCATCCAATCGAGAGAGAATTAGAGGATCAAATTCTAGAGATCGAACCACATCGCATCAAATACACACAAGCACAACATCAACACAAGTTCAACACCATGAATCAAATTTCTCTGAAAATCTCGTGTGAACAAATATATTAAACATCAAAGTATAAAATTTTGAGTAAATACAGTAATGCTTTAAACAAAACAGTTCCTTTTTATGACCAAAAACTAAATTGGTTTGCAGCACTAAGTTTAGCATACTAAGAGTTATAATCTGAACCGGGGAAGAGGAAATTTTTTTTGAAAGAGTAAGTCAAAAGACTTAGTGCGCAACGGTTTTAGAAAAACATGTTTTCATAAACAATTTTAATATAAAATTGAAACTTAAATACATTTGTCAATAAACAGTTATTTCATAACATGAAATTTGAAACATTTGTATAGCTTTTCGAAGACTGTGTTCCATAGCCACATGCAGAATTTACCCCTTCGTCCGAAGACGGAATAGTCATTGGAAAGCTATTCTCCTCCTTTAAGGCATAAAAATATACCCTTCTTGATGGCCCATAAACTATAAGCTTGTCAACCCTACCGTGAGTATGAAGTTAACCACATGCGTACAATACGTCTCATGAAATATTCAGGCATGGAGAAAATATTTGAAAAATTGAAATATTTTTCTTGAACTTGATCATGAAATCATTCAAACATGGCATAACTTGAGCATCAGTTCATAAACATTTATCATAAATTGAAATAATAACTTCAAATCATGCTTTATAAATCATTCTCACAAGCTATTACTAGTAAAGTTTGAAAACATGTTTAATAAATACTTTAGAAATCATGGTGTTACTCACAAGACTTGTATATATCCTTCATTGTAAATTCCACTCCTTGATCTGAAAAATTCATATTACACACTTAATTAATCTTTTGAAGATCAAAATATCCAAAACTTCCCTTAAATTTCCTAAATATATCACAACAATTCAAAACAACTCGAAAACTATGGTGCCCATTGACATGGTGAATGTGGCTTGCTGCACTCGCATGGCTTAGGGCCTTATCATGTACTAACCTTGTTAAGGTTGATTGTGCACCGCGTGCTAACCTTGTAAGAGGAATGTCGCGCGCCCATTGCATGCCTTGCACTAGTTATGCTCCCCGCACACGCTATGTGCTAATCTCTAACACAAGGTCATGTGTGCAACCTGAGTGCATGCCTCACCACTCGACTGTGCCATGGCTATGTCACGTGCATGCAAACTGACTAGATTAACCTCTATAAACAAAATGCATGCCCATTTTGCCTACACATGCAAGCCTCTCGGCTACTACCCAAAACACTATTTTTCATCCAAAACACAACTCAACTTTAGAAAATCATAACTTAAAATCCATAACTTTTTTAACATAACTTCCTTGTACAAAGTTTCTCTAAAATGTCTTAACTTTCTTACCTCAAACTTGCAAAGAAAAATTCCAAGAAACGAGTTCTGTAGCCCTCTAAGAATGAACCTTGTGCAGATTCTTCTTGAAAATAACCTTCTCGCCTAAACTTTATCAAAATGCCAACCTTCTTCAATCAAATTTGAATAGTAGACCTCTCTCACAAACTAGACATAATTTCTTAGCTTTTAAGACCAATTTGAGTGAAATTGCACGAGTGAGTTGTGAGAAATCCTTTGTTGAAGTTGTCCATTTATAAGAGTTTTTTTGTATGAAATTAAGTTGACACTTAATGCTTGATTAGACTCACCTCTTAAGCTCTTACATACACCTCAAATTTCTCCTCCACATCAAAAGGCATAATAACATGGTTAAGACATCTAGATTATTCCATAAACCAAATGCCCTAAGCTTTTCACTTACTTGTCCTACTCATAAGGCTAACATCCATGGTCATTTCGCAAAGCCCTTGGCCGCATACCTCTCCACGAAAATCCTTAGCCCCCTAACTTGCTAACCTCTCAACTCCTAGCCTTCCTCATGTGCCACCTTTCTTCCTCACCGACAAGCCTTTCTTGTGTGGACAATGTTATCTTATCAAGCTCGCCTCCTCGCCTACACTAACCTCCAAGCGTGCCGCTAATCCATTGCCTAAACGCATAAATAACCTCTTTGAAGGTTATCTCACCTAGCAAGCTCCACGCCTAAGACTCCAAAACACCTAAACACAACTTAGGAGGTTATCTTCTCTACTTGGCTGCATAACCCTTGCACCAAAACGCCTAAGCACTTACCAAACTAACCTCTTTATACTTAACCAACATTTTAATCCTTAAGCCTTAGCCTTCCTCCTTGGCCGCCGACACCACATCTTCAACACTTAGCCCAACTTTCTTTTTTCTCTTAAACATAGATATTAAATTCTTAATCTTTCTAAGTATTTTTACTTTCTTTTCCTAAAAAAATTATTTTCTCTTATCCTTGCCAAAACTTAATAAGGTCCAAGGATCTAAGAAATTTTGGGGTTTCACAGTAGGTTTACCTGGATGATCCAGGGTCGAACACAGGAAATTGATTGAAGAAATTAGTTCTAGGAATTATTTATCATCTAGGTGGTATAAACGAGTTAAAGAATAACAAATGTAAAGAACGTAAGACTAAGCTAAATTGCTAAACTAAGTCTATAGAGTCCGTAAAGAGGAATTAAGATGGTGAAATGACAATGCAAACTAACTTGTATTCAATAAGTGAGTGAATAAATGTCTATGCATTATAATGCGATTAAGTAATGCGACAACCTTTATGTGATATAACTTACTCAACCATGCTCATGATTAAGGGGTGCTTCTCTCGAAGTCATTATACGCCATACATAGTCACCTCTTAGGATTCATATGACTAAGTATGATTAAGTGAGGTATATATAAAAAACATTACTTATAAATAGTATAGGACTTCAAGATTAAGGACAACAACCTCTTGGCGCCTAGTGTGCATACTTGTTCACCTTTTGGGTTACAAATGTTGGAAGTGATCTCACAAAGGAAGATAAAACTCTTCCTTGCGTGCGTTAGCCATGTCCTTGCTACTTACCCTCTCAGGTAGTTGACGACTTACTGGTTGGTTTGATCAATTGTTGTATTGATTTTGGTTCGGACTTAGGGATGGTTAATTACACAATTAAGTCTACGCAATAAGCCATTTATTGTGATCACTACATGCAGAGTTGTCACATGTACCTCTTTATCTTGTAATTACTAAGTCCTTGTTGAGTACAAGTTTTCCTATTACTTGCCTAAGTGCAAGCGAAATAGTAAGTTCATCTAGATGATCTAGGATCGAACACAAAGAATTGATTAAGAACATTGGTTCTGGGAATTACTCATTATATAGGCAGTATAAAAGAATTAAAGAATAGCAAAGGTAAAGAATGCAAGAATAAGATAAACTACTAAACTAAGCCTCGACATTCTATAAAGAGGGAATAAGATAGCAGAATGGTAATGCAAACTAACTGGTATAACTTACTCGACCATGCTTACGATCAAGGCTTACTTCTCTCAAAGTTATTGTATATCACATATGGTCACTTTTTGGGATCCATATGACTATGTATGCTTAGGAGATATATTTAAAAGAGATCACTTATAAGGACGACAACCTCTTGATGCCCACTATCCATACTTTCTCTTCTTTTGGGATACAAATATTAGAAATGATCTCGTAAAAGAAGATGAATCTTTTACTTGTGCGTGTTAGTTTGGCCTTTGCTACTTTTTCTCTTGGTAGTTGGCGACTTATGCTGGTTAGACGATGAGAATAGCTCGACTAACACGATAAGACTTATAAGCAAAACTTTTTTATCAAGAACTTATCACCGACTTAAACTATCAATAAACATATCGATTGATGAAAAGTAGAGACATGATGGATTGAAAAGGTATAAACATGTAATATATATAAAGAATGTAGGCCTTAGGCCATTATACAATATGAACTCATATATTACAAAGAAATACAAAAGTGGAAGACAAAGAAAGAATGAACACTATTAAAAGTTAGGGGAAAATGGGGAGTGGGGGTTCTCCACCACTCAAACTCTAAGCTCTCACTTACAACATTACCAAGAAGAAGAAGAAGAAGAACAACAACAACAACAAAACTCTTTAAACTTGCGATTTATCTAGACTCTCTTTTATGGTCCGTTCAAACCGCTTTGGCCTATACATGCCTCTGTTTTGGCTCATCAAGCCTTCTTTTCTTGGTGGAGATGAAGCCTTTTTATAGACAGCGTTTGGCCGAAAACTTCTATTATTCTAAGATTATCAGTGTCAATTACAGCCTTATGAAGTCACATCAACTCCAACTACCATTCTTGTCTTTTAGTGAACCTAGCTCGCTTGATGACATGGTTCCTTACTTGAAGATGTCGATCACCAAATGAGTTCCTGTGGCATAGCCTTTGCGCGAGACGTTCCCTTTAATTCACTAGTTTCTTCCTTTCTACTCATCTTGCGTTTAGACATGACAATCACATAAAATAGGCATAATGCTTATGTAAGATGTATTTCTAAATACTTATATATTACAACATAAGTTACGCGCTTTGTTCCTCTTCTTATGCATTGTGACCTCATTATTCTAATAAAAAAGGTTACAATATTAACAGGTATTTATACACGTTATCACTTACGTTGGCCAAGCGATGAGAATAACTCAACTAACACAATAAGACTTATAAGCAAAACTTCTTATCAAGAACTTATCACTGAGCTAAACTACAAATAACACATTGACTGATGGAGAGTAAAGACATGATGGATTAAAGATGCATAATAATGCAAAATATTAAAGAATGTAGGCCTTCGGCCATTGTACAATATGAACACATATATTATAGAGAAATACAAAAGTGGAAGACAAAAGAGATGGAGAATATTACAAGTTAGGGAAAAATGGAGTATATAGAATCTTCTCCACTTGAAGGTTAAGCTCTCACTCTATAAACTAACCGGAGAAGAAGCGAATGGACTTTACAAGCAACAAAAATGCTATTCCTTTCCATCTCTCTCTCTAGGTTTTTGGCCTATTCAGGCTTCCTTGTAGTCCATTCGGACCTCTTCCATAGCCCATGTAGGTCCCTACCATGGCCCATACAGACCCCATTTTCTTTGGTGAAGAAGGAAACTTTTTATAGACAACTTTTGACACGAAAACTTCTGTTCTTTTGAACATTTCAGTATTATACATTGAAAGTTGTCTATGGCATGTCACATCATCTGTAACTACTATTCTTGTCGTCTAGCAAACAACTTCTCACGTTGTGATTTGGTCTTCTCGCCTATTCTTATTGTGAGAGACTTTTAGTTTTACTAACTTCTTCTTTTGTTCATAGACTTGCATTTAGATACTGAAAATCGTGTATAACAGGCATAATGCTAATGTAAAGTATATTTCTACTTATGCATTTCTAATACAATGTACGCATTTTGATACACTTTTTCTACATTTTGACCTCATTATTCTATAAAAGAGGCTACAACAACTTGTATTTTTACAAGTTATCATGGGCCCATTGCCATATTAAATAAACCTAACAGGTCGCACACGAGCGAACTGGGTCGAATTTGTCTTTAGGCTGGGTAATTAATAAATCCAATTGGAGAATTGGAATCCTATTAGAAAATGTAATTAATAAGTCCAATTGGAGAATTTGAAACTTCACTACAAGAAAAAGAACTTTTAATTGCATCTAACCATAGCAAGAACAATAAAACGTTATAAAAAGCAAAAATAAAAAAAGCAGGATACGAAAATTTTTAACGCACGAATTTTTCTTTTTTGTTAGGTTTCCCCAACGTTGTGGTTTCTCCCCTTCACTAAAAATTTCCTCTTTTTTCCTTCACTTTCGTTCATATCTCGACATCCCTTCTCTTCCCTACACTATACTTTTCGACTCCATCTTCTTGCTGAAGGTTTAAAATCAAAGGTTGAAGAGGTAAAAAATTGCTCATCAAAGATCAAAGAGGTTGGAGATTGCTCATCTAATGTCGAAGAGGTCGAAAATCGATCCTTGCTGAAAGCCATCCTCTCACTGAAGGTCTGAAACCTAAATTTCTCCATTTTTTTTGTTTGCCTTTCCCTTTTCCTTTCTCTCTTCTCCCTATCTTAGCAAACCAAAGCTCTCGTAGAGAAGTTGTCTTCCCCGTTATTCAATCGAGCCTTATTCATAAATAGCCTTAATCAAAGAAATCCTTGTTTTTTGCTTCTTCGGGCTTTCCCTATGTCAAAAGTTACTGAAAGATTGAGTGAGTAATTTTTGATTCTTTTCTTACTCTCTTTTCAAGGTACGATTCAATTGAAAGAACTTCTAGGCTCTTTATTTATTTTTCACTTTCTTTTTTATACCTTTGAATTCAATAATAAAATAACCTTAATAGTTTTAGTCACGAAGTTTTTCCCAATTCCATTGAACTTGTGCATCTCTTCCATTCAGTATAAAAGTTCTTTTAATTTCTCTGTTCACTTCTCTTTTTATCGCTTGTCTCTCTATCAAACAATTTGCTCTCACAATATCTTTTTCTTTTGCACACAAATCACCGACTACTGCACCAAAATCTTTGGCATTGTTAGATGATGCTATAATGGTTGGGTCTTCTTCCTTTTTTCAACAATTTTCAATGTCTAGTATGGACATTGTTCAAACTTTGAAAGTTTCTCCTATTTATTATGGTCATATGGT
>JBBPDI010000023.1:23746524-23789590 GCA_037974545.1 Cucumis variabilis | reverse complement strand
GGTCTCTTACTGAGTATGTTTATACTCACCCTTTTATGTTTAACTTTTTCAGGCAAAGATAATAAAGGAGGCAGACCAGCGAGAGGCAAGAAGGAGGCGTGATGGTCATAGGGGATGTTGTTCAAAATACTTCTGCCTATGTTTTATTGTTTTCTTTAGGACATGAGATTGTTTAGAAAGTTTTTTTTTTATTTAACAGAGTTTATGAACTTTTGTTTTGCAAACTGTACTTCTAAAATTTTGGTTGATTGAAATAGGGCTCGAATAAAGATTTCTTTAATGTTATTTGATTGTGATGGATTTTATAAAGACTCATGTTTAAAAGAAGGGTTTTTCTATTAAAGTAATGACCATAGTTTAGTTCCAAAAGTTGGGTCGTTACAATATCTATAATTGAATATAAGGCATGAAAAAAGTCACTTATCTAATTCAATTGATTTCTTGATCAATAGGCATACAAAAATAATAAATGACATTAATACCTTATTATATCATTCAACACACGACCATGCATTTTCACAGTCACGCTTAATCGAGGGCCCAAAGATATCTCTCTATAACAAGAGAGATAAATTTCATCTTGATTAACCATTGTCCACTACATAATTCATAACGTATTCGAGTATAACCTTTATAATTATTCAGTTAGAGATAACGTTTGATTACATTAGAATAGATTAATTCTTATGTTTGACACTGATAATCTCATGTCTAAGGATCAAAACAATCAATTATTTAAGATTATTTACATCACATGTCTATGTTATAATCTAAGAAAGGACGAGTCCAATTCTTATTCTTTAATAAGAAAATAGGATTATCATTTATGTCTCTACATATATAATCTTCTATGGTTATCAATTATAACTCATATAATCTTAATTTATTATTTTTTCCACAATAATAATCGATTGGGGACAATTAAAATATAATAACATATTCACGGATATTATTATACAATAACAAACAACTGAATAATAATGATAAGAATAACTTTTATTAAATAATAACAATAATCCAATTATCAATAAAATTATTACTGAACACAAAAAAATATACATTTAAGTACAAGAAAAGCATTATGGGCAGAGATGTAATATTTTAAGAAGAAGAATCCTTCATGAATCAGCTAAAACAAAAAGAGACCTTGAGGAACCTACCCCTAGGCTTAAGGTGGAGATTTCAGAGAAAGAGAAAGAAGAAGTTTGTAAAGATCAACTAGAAATAAGTGTGGAGATCCTAACGAGAACAACTACTGAGCAGAAAATTCCTCAAGATGATTAAGATGTGGAAGATCTCTGAAACTACACTTTAACAAGAGACTGATAAAGAAGGTAAATTAGACGTCCTTCAAGGTTTACCCAGAATAACTATGTTTCATATGTTTTAAATTCATTTAATGACAGTGACTTTGATGAACCTAAGTTCTATAATGAGGCTAGAAATTCGGTTGAATCATTTAAGTGGAAGAAGGCAATAAAAGAATAATTAGATTTATTTCATAAGAATCATACATGGGATATAGTCTCTCTATCTCCTAAGATGAAACTAATCTCATGTAAATTGGTGTCAAGATGAAATTAGAGAAGACCAGTAAAGGAGAAACCAGATACAAAGCAAGGTTGGTGGCAAAAGGTTTTACACAGAGAGAAGAGATTGATTATACTAAAATCTTCTCACCTGTAGTAAAACATACTTCCATTCAAATTCTCTTAGCTATTGTTGCTTTCAAAGGACTGGATCTAAAGAAAATGGATGTGAAGACAACCTTCCTACTTGGAAAGCTAGGGAAAACATTTACATGAGTCAACCTAAGTGCAACACCCCGAACTTCAAGGTAATATTTTTATCTTGCTTTTAACTATATCAAATTGACTTGATGTATGGATTTTAAGTTTTTGGGGTGTTATTATATTTTGGATTTGTTGGAAAAGAGTGTGGAATAAGAGTTTAAGATATAAATAAGAAATAATAATAGTTATTAATATAATTTTTAATTATTATTATTATTATATTAATTATTAAGTTAAAAAAAAGGAAAAGAAATTAAATTTCCCTTCCCCTTTCTTCCTCGTGCGACCGCACCCCCCCCCTACCCTCAAACTTTTTTTTCATCTTCTGCCCTACCATGCCGCCACCGTCCCACCTTCCTCCTTATCATTCCAGTCCGTCGGTCGATGACGAAGCACGAGCTGAAGATCCATCGTGACCCTTTAACTTCATTTGCGTTGCTCGGCTTTACCACTTTTCCCCTCAAACAAACCGCCACGACCTCTGTCTTCGTTCGTCCCAGTTCGTGAAGCCCGCAGCTGCGCTGCCACAATCTATTTTGCCCCACATAGCCGCTAGTTGTCCCGAATCATTGCAGGTTACTCCGAACAGCCCCTCCATCCTCATCCTGAATGGCTGCCATTATACCCGAGCCCTCCTCTCTAAAGTAAGTTGTTAGATCTGCCTTGCACAAAATTTCTTCGTTTGGGTTCGATTGCTGCTACCACTATTTTATGTTGAGTTCTTTGGTAAGGAGAAATTATGGGTTATGAGGTGTTGATCTTAAATATCGTAAGCTTTAAGTTTGATAAATTGATTGGTTAATGTTGATTTTTAAGGTGGTTTTTGGAAAGGTGGTACTTGAATATCTAAGTTCGAAGCAAGCGTCATTGGAGGTTTCACTTCATTCAAGTTGGGTAAGTTGTGAAGAATCACATTAGGTTGATTTTCAAGTGGTTGATGTGTTGGATAAATTATTGAGTAATTATCTTGATGTTTAGGTTATTTTTCGCGGACTTAGGTATGGTTAAGGAGCTTACATAACATTAAGGTAAGGGACTTTCTACTGAACTCACCTATAGACTTGAATGTGATGGATTGTGTTGTTATATCTGAACTAAGAGAGGATGATGATTGTGATTTACACTTTTGAATGTAGACTTATTGTTTATTGTATGTTGTGTTCGACTGAGAAAATATATATCTATGTATGGACGAATGTGGACTTGGTACTTGAGTGCATTGTTGTGTCTGACTGGATATGTATATATACACATATGAATGATGAATGACTGAAACTTGATAATTAATCTTATACAGGGTAGGTTTGAAAAGGTGGATTCTTGTTTTGACTGAATGTATGATATTTTGTTTTGGCCGTGTTCTTTTGAACTGAGGAGATGGTGTGGTTGTGCTCTTGTAGACTGAGGGGAAACATTATGGTTACTTAGTTAATTGACCGATGTATTGATATGTTTTTGACTGGCTTTGGGGTTGAACTAGAATAAGATGACTTTTAGGAGTTAAGTAAAGAGTTTATGCGATGAGGTTATGAGAATGAATTGTAAATGACCGTTAAGATGAAAGAATGGACTGAGGGGAAAAATTATTAGTTATCCTATTGTGTAGTTACCTTGCAGGTGTCCTACGAGATCATCACCTTTTTGTATCCTACGGGATTATTTGACTGATATGTGTTTCTGCAGAACACTAGACTGACTTATGAGTCCTTTGGGGCGTTAGACTGATATGTGTATCCTACGGGATCAAAAGACTGTGACTGTGTAGGGTACTCCATTAGGAAGCTAATAATTTATTTTTCTCTTAACGGGACCAAAAGTGGGTCTCTTACTGAGTATGTTTGTACTCACCTTTTCATGTTTACCTTTTTTAGGCAAAGATAACAAAGGAGGCAGACTGACGAGAGGCAAGAAGGAGGCCTGACTGCCATAGAGAATGTTTTCGCCTATGTTTTATTGTTTTCCTTAGGACATGAGACTGTTTAGAAATCTTTGTGATTTAACTGAGTTCATGAGCTATTGTGTTACAAACTGTACTTCTAAAATTTTGGTTCTTTGAAATAGGGCCCGAATAAAGATTTCTTTGATGTTATTTGACTTTAATGGATCTTATAAACTTTCATGTTTAAAAGAAGTGTTTTTCTATTAAAGTAATGACCACAGTTTAGTTCCAAAAGTTGGGTCGTTACACTGAGGGCATTGAAGACTTGAAGTAAAAGGATCTAGTTTGTAAACTGAAGAAGTCCTTATATGGACTCCAACAATCTCCCAGGTCTTGGTACAAAAGATTTGTGATGGAACATGAGACATGTACAAGGGAATAAATGATCAATTTTACTCTAACTACAACTAAACTATTTAGTAATTAGCATGCTTTAAGTATCCTAATTAAACTAAATTAGAGTTGATGGAAATATTTACCTTCATAGCTTCATGTTCCTTGTAATCTCCTTATGAAT
Source organism: Cucumis variabilis (assembly GCA_037974545.1). NCBI lineage: Eukaryota > Viridiplantae > Streptophyta > Magnoliopsida > Cucurbitales > Cucurbitaceae > Cucumis > Cucumis variabilis. Next base: position 23,785,341 of record JBBPDI010000023.1, on the reverse strand, counting down.
TCGAATGGAGTCCACCATTAGAGTTGATCTGCTATTTTTCGGACTTAGAACCAAGTAGTAGGATCTGTTAATTAAAGAAAATTGATAGAGATGAAAAATGAAGGTGGAAATTTAGGTGTTGAGAGTTTAGAGAGAAAAATGATGTAGGTTTAATTTGTCATTCAAAACTAAAAAAAATTCAAAACTTTTTTTAAAAAATAAAACGAAGCAACCAAATTACATGAAAAAATGCATATAATTTGTTCATAAAATCTCAACACCTAACATTCCACTAACCACTAGTGAAACTTAGTGGACTAAGTGTTTACATCTAATGTAGGCACTTATCCCACTAAGTGTTAGTGGAATTATCCTACAAAATATTGGTTTTTCTTACTAACTTTAGTACAAGAGCAATATGGCCATTTGATCATTCAAGTCAAAGTCAAACTTTGACTTTTTCACCACAAAAGTCAACATTTTAAATTTTACCGTTTTGACCATCTTAACTAATTGCGACCTTTCGAGCATGAATTTAGCATTCATTTTTTTTAAATTCAAATCATATTTGAATATAAAGACGATCAAAGTTTGACTTTTCAAATTTAAAAGTTTACATTTTAATTTTTTATAACTTTGACCATTTCCATCAATTTTGAGATTCCAAATATGAATCCACATTCATATTATTAATATTCTAATCACATTGAAATATAAAGTTCTATATCAAACTAATAACCAACTTTATATCACATATATTTATCAATTTTCCTCTTTTTATCTAATTTGAACAATATGAATTATTTCAACATATTATTCTAAGTTTATTCCATATGAGCTAGCATGGAAACCTAATAAACCTATATCATGAATTTCAAAGATACGAGATTAATTGGCTAAACTCTTTTAGATCGAGTTAATCAACATTCATTAACTAATGAGTCATTCCACTAAAGTCTCGTAATTGCACTCTCCTCACTATAGATATATTTGTGTCTATCTGCTTATAATCATGATCAGTAAGCTAACTCTTCATGGGTTGTTTCTAACCTCAACTGGGTCAAAATACCGTTTTACCTCTGACACTACATCTTGCTTTTAACTCCCACTGATCCACTATTGAACAATTGGTTTTAGGTCCAACCTATAAACTGAATCCCTCTTTGCCAATGAGAGGGTAGAGCTCCTTGTTCAAGACTTTAACATAGTCCTTAAGAGAATAACCTATCTACTAATCGTAAAGCGGGTAAGAGCGAATTTCGTCTTGCATCTTATGTCACTAGCCATCCAATCGATCTTACCCCTAAAATGAGAGGCTTATTGGGCTAATGCGTTGAGTTGTCTTGACCTATGCAGATTTAAGGATAATTCCGCTTGAACATAATTTCATAGTTAGCTCAGGATTAAGATTAAGTTACCTAGGTCATCATAATCGAAATAGCTAGCTTTATACAATAAATGGTGTTATAACTTAAAAGTGACTATTTCATAGTTCCAGTCTTATGTAAACTCTTTACGTAGGATGTCTTCAGTTAAATATCTCTATATAAACGATTCAGGATCATATCATTTGTACTAACAACAAAGAGGGTTGCATCCATAGCGTCCTCAGAATAAGATGTCCAACCTTATTCATATGCAATAAACTATTTGGGCTATATACTCAAAATTGATCCACGTTTATATCTCCACATAAAGTTCAAATCTACACTAGATAGCATTGGGACCTTAATTTATTGGACTCAATATTATAATATTCAATTTCACTAATAAGTCCTTTATAACCACTTTATTGAATAGAATATAATATAATTTAATCTACAAACTAAGAGTTTTAGGACATAAATTTCAAAAATTTGATTTCATAACAGGAATCAACTTCGAGAGAAGCAAATATGATCTCTATATTTACTTGAGAGAAGAACCAAATGGTGAAATTATATATTTTCTACTATATGTAGATGATATGTTGATAGATGGGAAAATGTTGAAGAAATTAATAAAGACAAGCAGCTACTGTCCAAAGAGTTTGAGATGAGAGACGTAGAGGCAGCAAGTAAGATCCTAGCCATGGAGATCACGGGAATCAAAACCAAAGGAAAAATATTTGTTTGCCAAAGTGAGAACACAAAGAAGATCCTTAAGAAGTTTAACATAGTTGAAGCTAAAGCAGTAATCACACCTTTAGCATAGCATTTTAAACTTTCATAAAGAAACTCATCTAAAGATAATGAAGAATCTAAGAAGATGGAGAGTGTCCCCTACTCAAATGCAACTGGAAGCCTAATGTATCTGATGGTTTACTTCGTCCTGACCTAGTACACGACTCAAGCCTTGTGAGCAAATATATACGAAATCTAGGAAGAGCAAAATGGGAAGCTATTAAATGGGTGTTTCATTATCTAAAAAGAACACATAACAAGTAACTACTCTACAAGCATCCTAAGTCCACAAAGCTAAAGGTATATGGATATGTAGACTCTGACTATGAAGGAGACTTGGACAAAAGTAGATTACTTACTTGTTTTACTTTTGTCCTCGATGGAAATTTGATTTCATGGAAGTCTAACCTACAACCTACAGTGGCATTATCCACAATAGAGGCAAAGTTAGCTATGACTAAAGTTGTTAAAGAAGAAATATGGCTCAAGGAATACTTGAAGAAGTTAGCTTTTTTCAACAGTCAGTAAACATCATGTGTGACAGTTAATCTACATTACACTTGTCTAAAAAACATCAATATCACGATAGAACTAAGCACATTAATGTGAAGCTATATTTCATCAGATAAATAGTAGAGAAGGTAACAATCATAGTAATAAAGGTTTAGACAGACGATAATGCAGTAGATATGCTGGCTAAAATTGTTACTCGAGATAAAATTGAGCACTGCATACAGTTGTTCAACGTAACAAATCAATCAAAAGAATAGAATTAGAAGAAGCATTCATTTGTAGTAATAAAATTCAAGGTGTAGAATTTTTAAAAAGAAGAATGAATTTTATTACTTACAAAAGATCTCGATGAAGCTCAAGAGATCCTAGTCCTATCTGATGCTTAATCTCGATTCAAATACGGTGCACCTAGTGCTCTATTCTTGGTCTTCTTAGTGAAGGAGCAGTTACTTCTTGGGGTAACTCGATTTCCTGACTACAGATTCTCAGCTCTGTGGTTCTGGAACTAAAATATCAAACAGAAAAATTGATTAGTTTGTTAGAAGTTATCAACTTCACCACCTTGTAACTAGTCTGTAAAGATTGTAAATAGTGAACTCTATATGAGGAATTAATATAAGAAAAAGAGAGAAAGAAATCGTGAGGAAGAAAACTTATCTTCAAATTTTTTGTACTTGTTTGATTATTGAAGAAGATAAAAATGAATAAAAGCTCTATGACTGCTTCAAAGTGAACGTAGGCTTTAATAAGCTGAACTACAATAAATTTGTTGTGTTCTTCTGCTACTTTTAGATATTGCCATAAAGTTTTTCTTTCCAGCCTTAGAAATTAGATTAGAAATTAGAATGTTAACAAAGAGGTTCGTATCATTTTCTTTTTTATACTTTCTTTTCGATTGCATATGTCGAGTGAATTAAGGCCTAGAAATTCCTGTTGTTGAATCGAAATTAGTGTCTTTCTTTTACCTTGTACGTGGTTGAGATTATTTTCGTCTACAACAAGATGTTATTAGTGATTGAAAGCTATTAACAATAACATGTTAATCTGATCTCTTTTCTTTGTCCATTTATGTTAAAAACAAACAACCAAAATATCACTTTATAGTAGCATTACCTTGATATCATTGATATATAGTAGCCCTATTAGGGATATTACTTATAAATGCTATTCGCGGTATTCTTCTGTTGCTATCACTTATATATATTAGTGATCGAAATAGAAGAATATTATTGATAGTAGCTATAAAAAATATCAACTGATAGCCTAATTTAACTTCATAAGTTCAAACTTGAAATGTTTATCAAGGAGATATCACTTATAAAAAAAATATTCTACTAATGATAACGCTTATACTTACTATCAATCATATTCTTCTAGTGCAATCATTGATGGATAATGTTAGTGATATTATTTGAAAAATTGCATAGGATAGTATTTTGAGAATAAGATATAGCGAATATAGCATATTATTTTAGAATTTTGCAAATATGGCAAAATTTTCACTTGTAAAAAACTCTTCATCTTAAATTTGTTATTATTCCTAAACTACCCTTCAATAACTTATTTCTCTTCTTCTTTTTATTGCCCTACTCATTATTTATTTATTCTCCTACTTTTTAAGACCCTAATTATTTATTTATTCTTATACGAGAAAAATTATTTGTTCATTCTGTCTAAATCTTGATTTTAGAATATCAATAGTACAATAATTACAATATGGAATATAATGATTGTTGATCAGAGTAATTTAACTTTATTTGTGACTTTTTTTTTTACTTTTCTCGATGTGTATTTTGAGTTTAATCGATTTCAAATGATTTGGTTTTATTTTTTTACATTGATTTTGTTTTGGTTTTACTTTGTCTTAGTTTTATATAATAGTGTTGTTATATACTTATATTATATGTATTAGTTGGTTGATATACTTTCCACATAATTTTTATTTTTTAAATTTTATACAGTTCATTAATTATTAAGTATTTGAATGATATAACTTAGTGTATCATTATCAAGTATATCAATAATATATTGTTAAAGCATACCAGTAGAGTGAATCATTATCAAGTATATGAATCAAGTTTACAAGTGTATATAAATAGTATATCAAGTGTATAAGTAGACTTCAAATATATCAAGTGTATTTAATCAATCAAATGTATAAGTGAAGAATACTAAGTGTATTTGCACAGTGCATTGGGTGTATCAAACATATCATGTACATGAAATGTATCAAATTCGTTGAGTGTACCAATAAAACACAACAAGTTTATTAGTGGTGTATCAAGTGTATCAAACTTATAAGTGAAGCGGTTAAGTGTATCAAACTAATCAAGTGTATCAAGGCCTAAGGGTATCAAGTGTATCAAGAAGAATCAAGTGTAACGAGGAGTATTATGTGTATCAAGATGTTTCAGGTGTGTATCAAAAGGTATCGGGTGTATCAAAGAGGATTAGGTGCATCAAGTGTATCTATCAAATGTATCAGGTATATAAGAATTATCAAGTGTATCAAGGGTATTAGGTGTATCAAACATGTATAAGGAGTGTCAAATGTATATCAGTAACGAGAGTTGTGACATTTTACCTCTTGATATGTGGGTTGGGCTTTGTTTTTGCCAATTTTGCAAATAATAAAGTATGCGTGTCATGGACTTAATTATTATAATTTGTTTTTGTCATTTTTGCAAGTGCCCCATATTATTTTAATCTGATAGCAATATAGAAAAATTACTTATAGTAGCTATTAGGAATATCAATTGATAGCAACATCACTGATATAAGATATCAGTGATAGCAATCGATACCACATTTTTAAATTTCAAAGTTATTACTAATAGTAGTTATCAGGGATAACAATTGACTATAGCAACTGATACCATATTTCTCAAATTGAAAGTTACTCTTCCCTTCAGTGACTATCATTGATAAAATTATCACCGATAGCTTTATCAGTTATACCAACTGATAACATATTTCTCAAATTAAAATCTATCATTGATAGCATATATTAGTGATAGCAACGTATAAGAGCTATCAATGATAACTTTCAATTTAAGAAAATCGAAAAAAAATACTCGTAATCGTGACAAGTTATCATTGATATTAGCTATCTGTGATAAAAACCTATAAGAGTTATCAATGATATTCATTAATTGTAGCTATTAGTAATAGCTTTCAATGTAAAAAATCGAGAAAAAGTGTGTGAATTAATCATTTCTCAAATTAAAAGCTATCAGTGATAAAAAATATCATTTATGGTAATTATCAGTGATAGATACTATCGGCAATATTAGTGATAGATGCTATCAGTGGTAGCTATTATCATTGATAGATATTATTGGTGATAGTTGTTAATTTGAGAAATTTGCCAAGAAATAGTGAAAATGGTGGTTGGACATGAGTATTTTAGTTTTTTACTATTTTTTGTGTAATATATGCAATTATTTTATCTGTGTGCTATATATACTATTATTTAGGGTTTTTTTTTATCATTTATCCAATTACCTTTAAAGTTATGAATTTGATAGTAAATAGAATAAACATTAAATTGAATGAAAAACGGGCACAAAGCTGTTCTTTAACTTAAAAATAAATTGTGAGAAACAAATAATTATATTACCGATTCTCTCACCCAATACTTCCAATTTTATCAAATTACACTTCAACGTTGCACTCTTAACTTCAAACTTAAAATCGGTATCGAAAATTTCTCTCTAATAAAATTGATTGGATTTCGAAGTAAAGTGGTGAAGTAAAGTGGTTAGAATTTAGGTTTAACAAAGTTAATTCAATACAATGGTTAGCGTTCTGTATTAATTAAATTAAACTAAAATTGATGCGAAACTTGATATGGTTGAAATGAATAGAAGGCTAACCACACTATCTGAAATGGTAAACCCAAACAAGAGCGTAAAACAAATATAACACAAAAAAATTAGATCACAAGCATTTCATCAACAACCATTTGATTCATATCGTCTTTTGAAGCAACTCATCACAGTTTCATTTTCAAGTACAATAAAAAAAAGGGTTTTTGAGCTACCAAACATCTCCATTGTGTCATGCATGTAATTACGAAATTGGTACAAAAAAATAGAGACACATGTTTGAAAGAAAAGAGCTTTTAACGATAATGTACAAATACAGATACTTCTTATGAAAGGCTTTGTGTCTCTCTTGACTAACAACTAGGGATATGACCACTACTACAAATTTGACATTCTTTCATGTGCAAAACACGTAAAAAATTGTCTACCTTGATGGTCTTTGTCCATCAAGTAGGCAAACATTAAGAAAATCCAACCTAGTTTTTTTTATGATCAAAACATGTCATCAAAAACTCTTTCTTGATGGTATTGGCTATCAAGAAAGAGAACTTCGATGCTTTTTGTCCATCAAGAAAATGGAAAAGTCCATTAAAGAAATCATTTTTTGATGGCTAAAACATGTTATAAAAAATCTATTCTTAACTGAAAAGCTCATCAAGAAAATTGTTTTCTTGATGGCCAAAACATATCATAAAAATTCAGTTCTTTTTTTTTCCTATTTTACTTTTCCTTTTCCACCTCCTATTCTATTTTTCTATTTTAGATTTCCTTACTCTTTTCTCACACCCACCTTAGCTTCATGATGTTGATTTTTCCTCAATGATTCTTGTACTAAGAATTGTAATTTTGAAATCCAAAAATTTATAAACAGCTATAAATTTTTAATTCAAGAGGGGATTTGGACCTAGAACCTTTTGTTCACAGGTACATACAAGTGCGCGTTGAACTAAGCTCATGTTGGCCAGTTTCTACAACTTTTATAAATTTTATAAATTCTAAATTACAAACTTTCAATTCAACTCATTAAAGTTGAACACAATAACTAATTTAATTTTGATAAAGTTACTTATTTCAATATAATTATAATTACAACAAATAACTTTTAAAAAAGTAATATTTTATTATTGATGAATAGAAAGTAATAATTGGAGAAAAATAGTAAAGATTTAAGAATATTATTGATGAATATCGTATTTTCTGAGCTCGTTAATGAGGGTCCAAATTTTGTGCTTCGTGAAAAATAATTTTTTCTTCATGGGCAATGCCCATCAAGATATCATTTTTCTTGATGGACCTTCCGCATGATCTTTTTTTGGTCTTTGTCTATCAAAAAACCATAGACCCATCAAAAAAATTCTAAACCCATTAAGATATCCAAAACAAATATATTAATTTTTTTTTCTATGATTGCTATTGCAAATCAGGAAAAGTCATCCCCTGATGGACCTCGTCCATCAAGAAAACCTAGCTAACTTGATGGGCATTGTCAATCAACTAATATATTATCATTGATGTTTATTGTCCATCGAAAAATAGTTTTCTTGATGTTTGTGAACCATAAACAAAACTAATGGAGTGTTTGGTTTAGATTATAAAGTGTTTAATTTTGCCAAAAAACTATTTTGAAAAAAAGTGGTAGTGTTTGGCAAATTAATTTTTCAAAAATTGATTTATAAAATAATCTATGTTGGAGAAATTTTTAAAAACCAAATTCACATATAAACACTTATAAAAAAAGTCTAACCAAACATTAAGTGTTTATATTTTAAACTAATTTCCAAAAAAATGTTTAAAAGGAAATGTATTATTAAAAAAACATTTTGTTCTTAATTCAATCCAAACGGACCCTAAGGGAACTTTGCCCATCAAGAAAATCAAGAATCCATATTATTTTACATTTTTTGTTTGTATTTCTTTAACAGAGTAAGGGGACTTTTCTTGATGTATACATGACCATCAAGATAAACATTGTGTCAAGAAAAATATTTTTCTTGATTGTCCTTTGCCATGACCATCAAAAAATCAAAATTTGTGTGCATCAAGAAAGATCTAATTTGTAGAGGTGGATTCTTATCTATCGGTTTCAAGAGTATTTTTCTTTGAGTATATTATTATCTAAAAGAATTCTCAAATTCATTGAGGCCTATAATTATTTCAAGAGAAGAGTTAATCCGTGTGAATTCATACTTTAAAAATATAATATATTCTTGTTGGAGTAATGTTAGATGTGATATGACTTTCAAGATTTAATTCTCTCAAAAGAAATTCAAACCTAATAATGGGTAACATAGTGAGAAATAAGTGTGGTGATGAATGGGGTTAAAAGTAGTATTCATATTTTTCCACTCTATTTTGTCTTTGCTTCAATCAATAATTCTTTATATGCTGTATAAAGGATCGTATTGGTCATGTACTTCTTTTATTTTTTAATTGGTAATATGATCTTTTTCAACATTCTATATATTATGCTCTCACTAATATATCTTAATTTAATTTAAAGTCTAAATATTTATTCATGAATAAATTTTTACGAGTTTAGATTTAGGAAAATTGCATATGTTGACAAAAAAATTTAGCAAAAACTCGTCCATAGCACCTCTTTTTTGCATATTGCAAATATGACAAGTAATTAAATATATCAGAAGGCTATCATAGAGCTATCCGCTTTTAAATTTGCTACTTTTACAATTTAGAAAATATAGTAACATGGGTTAAATTAGAATAAGATGACCGTTAAGGGTTAACTGAAGGGTTTATGTATCCTACGGGAGCATTAGACTTATATGTGTTTCTGCAAAACACTAGACTGATTTATGGATCCTTCGGGGCGTTAGACTGATTATGTGTATCCTACAGGATCACAAGACTATGATTGTGCAGGATACCCCAATAGGAAGTTAACAGTTTATTTTTTCCCTAACGGGCCCAGTAGTGGATCTCTTACTGAATATGTTTATACTCACCCTTTTATGTTTAAATTTTTCAGGCAAAGAGAACAAGGGAGGCAGACCGGCGAGGGACAAGAAGGAGGCGTGATTGCCATAGGGGATGTCTTCAATTCCTTCCGCTTAATATTTTGTTTTCTTATTTCTCTTTAACATTTGAAACTGTTTAGAAAATCTTGTGGTTTAACAGAGTTCATGAATCGATGTTTTGTAAACTTTACTTTGAAAGATTTTGGTTATTTGAAATAGGGCCCGAACTTGAATTTTTTTTTCTTTGAGAATATGATTTCAAATGAATTTAGTGTTTTTGTGTAAATCAAGGTCTTTTGTTGAAATTAATGACTTCGACTTAGATAGAAAAGTTGATTCGTTACAATTTCAACCCATTGTTGGGTAAAGTAATTTGGAAGAATTTTTGGATGGTAGCCAATTGTCAATTTTATTAATTAAAGTAATTGAATTTTCCCTTGCTGTTTAGAAACCGTTTGATTAGGAAATTCTTGACTATCAGCTAAGGAGCTAGTTTTACTACTATACCTCGAACATGAATTTAAGAGCTTGCATGTATTTACTATTATGTATTGAGGTAGCAAAGATGCATAATATGATGTTGTAGTTGATGGCTGATTGATATAATGATGATTATGCATGATATTTGCTTGTTTGTGGTTTGCGTGCTTGCAACGTTGTTCAAGGTTATGTCATGTTAAGCTCTAAGTGTTTAACTTAGTAGGCGATTAGGATAGGATTATGTGATAAAAGGTGCTTCGTACCTATGCATTGCCGATTTTAAATAATAAACATGTAGTACAAGTTTTTCTATCACTTGCCTAAGTATAAGCAAAATGATTGGTTTCCTGAGAAGTCTAGGGCCAAACTTAAGGTATTTATATCAAACCTTAGCTATAAAGCTTACCCTTCATCTAGGCAGTATACAATATCTATACAGTAAAGTAAAAGTATATCTATGTACTAAATCTACTATCGACACTTGAGATTCTGTAAAAGGTGACATATAATGATGAAAAGATAGAGAATGAACTAACTTGTCAGTGCCTTAATGCTACACTTGTCACCTCTTGAAATGTAAATGATAAAGCTGAATTAAGCGATAGCTATTTAGAAGTAGTTACTTATAAGACTCATATTACCTCTCTTTTAAGAGGATAGCCTCTCGGCGCCAAGTTACAACACTTGGTCTCCTTCCAGAATACAAATGATGAAGGTTTAATTGCCAATATGAAGTTTGTCTTCAAACTCCGTCACATGCCTTAGTTATGTCCTTACTACTTACTCTCTTGACTAGTTGCCGACAAACGTTGGCCAAGCAATGGAGTAAAGCTCAACTAACACAATAAATCTTATAAGTTAAACTTCTTATCAAGAATTTATCACAAACCTAAACTACTTATAACACTTTAACAAATGAATAGTACAGATATGATAGATTGAAAAGGAATAAAGTTGCAAAGTATTAATGAATGTAGGCATTTCAGCCATGTACAATAAGAACATTTACATTACAATGAAAGTACATAATTGAAAGACACAGAAAGGTGAGTCGAGTTGCAGAATATCTAAGCATTCCTTCGCTCTTTTATAAGTTAGGAGAAAGAAATGGAGGTTCTATATCTAGTTTTCTCTAAGCCCTCACTTGTAGTTGACTGGAGAAGAGGATATAAATCTTTTATAGAAGGTGAAAAGACTAGTCCCTTTCCACTGGCTCTCATGGACCTCTCTACGTTTTGGTCTATTCAGACTAGACAATGTAAATAGTGGTGAAGAAGGCTTTATATAGACTACTTTAGGTGGGAAGCTTCTATTCTTCTGATCATATCAATGTCAATTATAGACTATCATTCTTGTATGTTAGTCAATCTTTCTTGTGTGATAACGTGGCCTATCGCTTGGTGATGTCGTATCTCAACTGGGGACTTTTAATCGCCAGACAATCTTCCCTTCACATAGTTTTTGCATGCTTTCCTCTATATGATTAATTGTCTTTCTTCTTTTCTTTATAATCCTATGATAAAACACTGAAAATGGGGTACAACAAGCATAGAGACTTATGCAAGTTGTATTCTATTATATTTATGAATTTTCTATACAAGCTATGCATTTTGACACTTTTATCCCGTTTTGGCTCCATTGTTCTACTTAAAAGGTCACAATAAATTGTATTTCTACAAATTCAATATATTAATTACATGACATTTTATGACTAATATTTCATGCCATGTTAATGATATTTGGTACATGCATTGGACTGTTGTGTCTTTATTAACTTTGGCTATTAGGATGTGTATCTATATGTATGCTGTCCCTCAGGATCACCACTTTTCATATATTTATGATTGTATGCGTTCAACGGAATCACCAGTCTGTCATGCCATGTTTATAAGTGATTTGATGGCATCACTTACAACTCGATATCATGTGTGTTCCTCTGGGTTCACCGACTGATGAGAGTATTTCTACGAGATCATTAGATTACGTGTGTTCCATTGAGCACATGATAGTTTGTAGTACCTCCTAATAGAAAGTTAACTGACACTTAGTTGGATCACTAGTGGGTTCTTTACTAGGTATACCTTTATGCTCACTATTTTCTACGTTTAATATTTCAAGAAAAGACAGAGGTAAAGAAAAGTTGGTGAGAGACAAGAATGGCCTATGACCTGTCATATAAGGCCTTAGTCTTTGTTTCAACCTTTCAGCAATACATAAGAGAGATAGTATAAGCACTCGGTGTATTTGATCTTTCAACTGCACAAGTTGCTACCCTTTCAGCAATACTACGAATTTTCTTTGACTGAGGTGTCTCTTTGCTATCACATGATTTATGAAGTCCAATAATAAATTCATCAGCCTTCTACCATTTTTTCCCATCAATTATTGTCCAAATAAAAAGAAGAAATAAATCTAACCTGATAATACTAACATAAGCTTGACGCTCTTTTACCTTTTGGAAAGACAAGAATCATATCTCTCGACTAATCTCATTAATGTACAAATAATTGAAAATTCATGTATCTTCTAAGGATCTTAAACCAGTCTAGAGAGTCAAAAGTTCTAAGAAGACAAGAAGTCCATCCAAAGAGTAAGAAGTATTCAATTTTGGTTATAGAAGCCAAACAGAAAGTTGTTGAAAATGATAAATCCAGGGACGACGATTCTTAATAAAACTAGAAAACTACATATTTAACAATATTAGCAGTGAGAAACTTCACAAAGGCACAAATGTTAGTTCAAATTACAAGATTGAATATGACATTTTTTTTGGTCTTTGGAAGCTTCGAAACATACATGGCATTTTAAAGTATATGAAATTTTTTTAGCTTTCTGGATGGTTTGTAGAAGTATCACTTAGACACTTTTTAAATTTATTGTAGTTGGTTTTGTGTTTTGTGATAACACTTAGGCATTTGAAACTTGTTTTGTAGGTTGACTTTGAGAGTTAAGACACTTTTTAGCACATTTTTAGTTAGACTTTAGTTTCAAAGTCACACTTGGGTAATGTAAGTGTTGTTTTGAAAGTTAAAATGTCACCTAGACACTTTTTGGAGACTTTTTAGATTCATTTTGGGTTTCAAAGTCACACTTAGGACATTTACATCTTGTTTTAATATTTTTATTATATATTTATTTTTTGGATGGTTTGAAACATATATGAGGATTTTTTGTCTTAAAATACATATGTCATTTGTTTTTGGATATTTTTATTCTTGATTCATTTGAAACAAGTAGTAAAGGTTTAGTAGTTCTTATTCATTTAAATGTACCTTTTTAATGTTTATGTAATTTGAAGGAAAATGGAATGACTGTTTTTTTCTTAAGACTTTCTGACTGAGTTAACCATTTTTTTGGTATTTAATATTTTTTTGTTCATTTTGGTATGCCAAAATGAAATTTAACATAGCTCATGTATCTTGGCACACTAAAGAATTATGGTTTATATATTTTGACAAAGTATTTAGGAGCATTTGGAAAATAACAAAAAAATTTATGATAATAGAGTCCATGTCACTACATTTTCTAAATTGCAAAAGTAGAAAATTTAAAAGTTGATAACCCTCTGATAGCCCTCTGATAACCCTTCGATAGCCCTCTGATTATCGTCAAGAATCCAGTGTCAGGAATAAGGGAGGTTTACCTGACACTATTTAAACGTCAAATAGAGCCAGTTTACTTGACAGTAAAAACCGTCAAGCATATGAGATTACTTGACGCTTTTTACACAGTAATTTAGTGTCAAGAATAAGAGGGTTTTAGTTTGACAATTTTTACGGGTCAAGTAAAATTGTACTTGACAGTTTATAAACGTCAAGTATATAAGATTTGTTGACATTTTCTACATGTCAAGAATTTGTTTACTCTTGACACGTTTTGCATGCCAAGTTTTTTTTTAATAAAAAATTATATATTTTAAAATATCCCCATAATTTATCTTGCACATGTTTTGAAGTTCAACAATACCGAACGTATATAGGTAAAGCAAGAGAGTACACGTACAAATGTGCTAAAGCATTAACTGAACAATTGAATCAACTAAACTTTTTACATCAAAGAACTAATAATATTTAACATATTGCATATATATATATATATATATATATATATATATCAATGAACCATATACATAGATATAGTTAGCCTAAACTTCTAACAATAGCCTAAACTTTCCATCTATGTGTAGCCTAACTATAGGTGTATCTAAAAAATATCAACAAAACTAATTCACCTAGCTATATCAACAAAATATCACATTTATATCCAGTATGAACAAAACTATCTATCTAACCCAAAATATAATCACCATAATCAAATATAGCCACCTAAAAATCAACAAGCTTCATGCGCACTTCATCCAACTCAAATTGACTATATGGGCTCCTTGTATCAATCTGATAGGAAACCTAAATATTAAAGTTAATACTTTGTTTACTTGAATTTTAGAAAATAATTCAAATAATCATTTAAACATAACATACCAAATCTATGACGACTCTGCTTCCATTAGTGATTATATCTCTCATGTATCTCATCACATAGTACCCACATTCAACTACTCCAACTTGCAAAGGACACTGTAAATACATAAATTACCAAAATTTAAAATTAATGGTGCAAATTGCTCATATACAGTATACTTTTAATTAACAAATAAATATGTTTACACTTTCTGCACGATTTTCCATATTGACTGTTTTCGATTTGTTTGAATATTTTTCTTAGAGTGAAAGATAGTAATAGCCCTATTTGCAAGAAAGAACTACACTTTAGCCATGAAGTGAACTTTAGGATGGAAAACATCATATATTAAAAAATCTTACTTACGTGTCAGTTACGTAACTAATATCTACTCTTTATGTTGTTCGAAATGGGTTAATATAATAAACTGTCTCATCGTATGCGTCAATAGCCAGAAGGGCCCAATAACCACTACATAGAAAGAACATAAGTAGATTGTCTTAACATAATCCAAAACAAGTTTCTCTACGCTAAATAAAAAGTAGACTACAACAATAAAATTTGAACCCCCCTATTGCCTTAACATAATCTAAAATTCTAAGATTCAATTCGAAACAAATCACCTATAGCTTATTTTATTTCCTAAAGAAACATAATACGATCAAAGCTAAACGAAGAGCACATTAAAGTATGAGTTATGTGTTTCAATATCAATGGAAGAAGAAACAATACAATTTAATGAATTGATTAGTATATTTTATTACTTACCTGAGATTAAAAGGAGCCAAAACGAGTTGGTTTTGTTTCAAAGCCATTAATTTACTACACAGATTGCGAGCTCTAACTTCTTGGGTGTTGTAAGGGATGGGTCAACGAAGATGTAATTTGAAACACCTTGTGAATGCAAATACCTAAGAAAGATAGAAATATCAATAAACGAATACTTATTTAAAAAATCTAGAGTTGACGAATGAGTACTTACGCCATATATGTCACCAATGTGAAAGTCTTTACTTCTCGTATGTTACAAAAATCAATAATATCTTCGCAGAGAACACAAGTCTTCCTACCGATACTAAACAATGACATTGGTAGTTGGTAACAAATGCCTGAATCTTTTTTCATTACCTTTTTCAGCAAATCTAAGTATTGTCTTCAAAGGTAGTGGCATGTTGATATTAGACTCACAAGTATCTTCTTTTTCATTAGGAACCTAAGAAAGTCAGAAACCCAACAATAATGCTAAACTACATAAGACTTATACAAAAACTCATGCATCAAATTTTTCCAAAACATAACTAATTACCTCAATAGCATCCTTATGTTCATCATCCACATTCACATCCTCTTTAACCAGCTCGTTGCGACATTCATTTTCACATTTTCCAGTTTTTTTTACATTGAATCTCATATTCCAATCTTGGTCTAGAGCAAGATCCATGTGCAGAAGTTGGTGTAGATTGTGTTGATATGTGAATACTCTATAGTTCTTAAACTCGCAAACGATTTTTTTCATTCTCTTGACTAAGCTTCTCAATTTCTTCACTTCGTTTCTTTGAGTGTTTTGCTGTATCGAAGTAAGCAGTTGGGGTGACAAACTGGCCAACTCCACGTACACGTCTGCTACGCTCTTGTGTACCCAAAGCTTTGCTAAAACATTGTTTGGAGATGGCTCTTTGTCAACACAAGTCTTTGAGATCTCATCCTAAAAATGTAAAAAAAAATATAGCTTAATTTCATAAAACTTAAAAACTTTAAAGAATGTAAAATTGTGATATGTGTCTTACTAGACGATTCACAAATTCTTGAATGTGTTCATCCTCATATTGTCCCTTCTTATCTACACGAGTCTTCTTCCACATGCTAGCTCGATCAAGATCACCTTCTTCTGAAGGTATATTTTTCTACATTTCAATATATACAATGTATTAGATTTATTAAGAAGCTTTTAAGATTAATTCAAACATAAACTACTTCTTATCAATTCCTCTCGAAGGTTAGCATAACCTTTTCTTAAAAGTTGATGGTTATACTTATTCTTCTTACCTCTCTCTTGTTGAAGTTTTCTTTTGTCCTACACAAATATAACATTGTATTTGGGTTTTCTAAAGTTTATTGACAAATATTTAAATCCTAAAAATCTAAACAAATTAATTGATACCTCAAAATGTGGACATAGTCTATATCTAACAAAAAAATTCCATTGTCCTTGTTTAGTGTAAGAATACATGTCTGAGGGTCATCTCAAAAGTTCAGGTTCATTCCTGAATGGTAAGATATACTTCATCATCAACCAATGCTTAAATTGACAGAAAGCTATCATTACAGTCTTAAGAACGCTTTTTCTTGTCAATTATGAATGCAGCCTGAGATTGAAGATCGGTTAGTGTCACATTGTCAATTGAAATAAACTTGTACAAAAACTATAAGCAAATTTTACTCAACTATGGTATAGATCTTGTCCTTCAATTCAGTAGGCACATATGTCCATGATGGATAGTTAATGAGGATGTAGTAGTGTACACACAATCCAATAAAAGAGTTTAGCTTCGCCCAATTTTCTCTAATGGGTATGCCATCTTATTATATTCCATTAATTTCCTCTCACCTTCACTTTAAACACGAGTCACATCGAACATAAATGTAGGTCCCCACTTCCTTTGTTTTTTAGACTTCTCTACAATTTCTTCATCAATTCTTCTAACAACTAATCCATCAACCTCTTTGTCTTGATCGTCACTTACTATCTTTGGCTCCACATGTAAGGAGAATATCCTGTCAATGCAATATTAAAAAGAATTTTTTTGTGTAGATTATATTAGGCATACTAGGCATATTCAAAATAAAACGTAGCATGTATTTACATATATAACAAGTAGAATCCCACCCACAATGTGTTATTTAGGAACCCATGTGCCTTCATAGTCTGATCATTCATATTTTGAGATATTCTCATCTAAATCATTATTTTCATCGATATTTGGCATATCACTAGGTACTCCTTGACAATGTAACATGATATCTCCAAGTTCGTCATCATTTGATTGATCTTCACAATCTCTCTGTGGTGGAGTAAGCATAATTGATCATCTAGCATCACTTAGATCTTCAACATGAAAAACTTATCTTGCTTGGGTTGCCATTATAAATTGAATCAGACTTGTGACCTATTCTTTTTAAATCAACTAACACAAAACCAAGGCCATCAATCATACCACTATTGTTCTCAACCTAATCAAATCTAAACAATACAACATTGAACGTATTATAATTAAGTTTCCATATGTCTTGAATCACTCCATAAAAGGACATATCTCCAATAATGGGGTCTTTATCTTTTGAACTGAACACTTGCATTGTTTTCGCCACTAAACTAACTCCATTGTTTTGTACATTTAGATTTTGATCATAAGACTTCGTGTGATAGCGACATCCATTAAGGACATAACTGTTATACTTAATGACAAAAGGATGAGGGCCATGAGCAATCCACCTCAAATTATTTGAAACTTCAACATTTCCCATCCCAATATTAAATACAACCTACCATGATAAGTACCTTAACGTAATTACAAAGTTCACCATAAAAAAATATCAATAAGTTTAAAATTTTACCTCTTCTCTTAACCAAGATATGAAAGTTCGATTGTGTTCTTCTTGAATCCATTTTTGATAAAGAACCTTATTTGGGTATTTCAATTGCATTACCACCATGTGTTTACTTAAACATTGAAACATTGTAACAAAGAGTTAAGTTTATGTCATAAAGTTAAATAAAAAACAGAAGACAAGATAATTGAAACTTTAACTGACTCTATACGATTGCACATCAATTGTATTTTCCAAACATTACCAATGAGCTTGGTATAGAAGAACTTGTTTAGGTCTGAAGGAAACTCCTGAAGACAATGGTCTACCAAAGCTTGAATTATCTAAAGATGCATCTAATTTGTTAATTCCTAGCCCAATAGGATCAACCCCAGATAAGAAGTCTAAACAAAACTTAAAAGCTTCATCTACTATATAACTTTCTGCAATATAACCCTCTGGACGATGTCTATTTCTCACATAGTTTTTTAGAACTTTCATGTATCTTTCGAAGGGATACATCTATCTTAGATATACAGACCCACAAAGTTTTACATCTTTAATAATGATCATAATGGTAAAAAATGGACAAAAATATTTCTCTAGCAGACACATAGTGGCAACAATATCTTCTTCCAACTTTTTCAGTTGTTGCACATCGACGACTTTATTACATCCTAGATTAAAAAATATACACAACCGAGTGATGGCGTACCGAACATGTTTTGGGAGCACAGGTCTTATCGTAATAGAAAACAATAGTTGTAAAAGCATGTGACAATCATGAGATTTTAAACCATTGAGTTTTAAATTAGTCAACGACACAAGGTTTTTAACGTTAGAAGAATAACCTTCATGTACCTTCACTTCTGACAATGTCTTCAGAACACAACGTTTCTCTTCCTAAGAGTATAACAAGCAGGAATAAATATTTCTTTTTCATCGTTAAATGGTGCAAACTCGGGTCAAATTTTCAAATGAACTAAATCCCATCTTGAAACGACTCAACTTTTCGATTTAAGCTGAAATTGTTACTTGAACACTAAACTCATACTTAAAACATAAGGCTTGATAAGTTAAATAAAATTTTAACGACAAAGAAATTTTATATAAGTTCGTGCCCTAATTCAAACAAAGTTTTGAAAGTTCAAATTAGATATTAAAAAGAAAGAAAGTTCAATCACGAAAACCCTTAACAGTCTCAATTACTAAAGAAAAACCAAAAAAACATAAAGCGGAAGCAATTTGAAGGACATCCCCCCTATGGCAATCACGACTCCTTCTTGTCCCTTGTCGGTCCACCTCCCTTGTTACCTTTGCCTAGAAAGTTAAACATAAAATGGTGAGTATAAACATACCTAGTAAGAGACCCGCTACTGGTCCCGTTAGGAAAAAATAAAATTATTAACTTCCTATTGGGGGTGCCCTACACTTTATCAGTCTTGTGATCCCGTAGGAACACACATAATCAGTCTAATGCCCTGCAAGACATATATATCAGTCTAATGGTCTCGAAGGATGCACAACATGTGGCGATCCCGTAGGACACCTGCAAGGCACACTACCCTATAAATAAAATTAACAATTTCACCTCATCCAAATCTAGCATTTTTAATCAGTCAAACAAATAGCAATTCAAACTACCATCGTCTCATTCTTTCAATTCAACACATTTACAATCAATTTATGCAATCAAACACATAATCGAACATATCATAATGGTCCCTCAACGGATAAACTTATACATAAGCATCGCTCTCTTCAATTCAGTCAATATGGTTCATTATTCCTACCTACAAAACACTACCTATGCCCTAACATAACAGCCAACAACCCACAACTTAATCAACTCAAGGTTGTTAGTTCAGTCATCATAACCAAGTATACGTATCAGTCAGTCCACCTTAGCTCAATAAAATTCTTACAAAATTCTTACAGCTAAACAATCATCAATTACAAAATTTCATATTAGTAAATCGATTCTAGTTCAATAGAATTCATACAGACAACACATCTCAATTGCCTTTGTTGAGTCCAATAGTAAGAACCTTTACCATAATTTTTATGCAAAATCCCTTGGTCGAACTAACTCCAACAACCACTACCTAAACAGTATTAAACCTAAACAGTATTAAACGGAAATCAACATCTTTCCAATTAACTTCATCTATCTAACTCTGCCAAAAGTGAATTGACACTTACCACCTCAATAGAGAAGACGAATCCAACTCAACCTATTGAAAATCACGGACCCGCTCACTAACCTCAATTTGTATCTTCAAGGATTAAGTATTTCTCCAATGATTAAGTCTAATAGTTAACATTTAACGATAGGTACGAAAAACAACGAAACCCACATACATCCTTACCCAAATCTTTTCACCCATGAAAAGGCAGAAAGCATCAACGGCGTTTGAAAGTAACGCAAGGAAGGACGTGCAATCGATTTAGGCACGGGTCGAATTGCATCTCACGGCTGGAAGGGACTCACAACCGTAAATTGGAATAGGAAAGCGGCGGCGGCGGCTTCACTGTCGGCGGACGAAGGTGCGGACGACAACTGTTCGGTTTCAACTCTGATGAAACGTCGAATGGCTCGGCCATAAGAAGACGTGCGCGGCAACGGCTTCGCGAACGGTCGCTGCAGACGGTCAGAGGGGTTACACGCGGCGGCTTCCGAACTGGAATGGACGGCGAGCTCGGCGTCGGGCTTCGCAAACAAAAACCAACCCAAGCGTCACGATCGCGACGACGTGGAATTGATGCAACCGAGCCGCCCGACTCTTCGACTTCAACTCCGGCGGGACGACGACATTCGATGGAGGAGGTTGATTGGAGAATAAAACAAATAAGAGAAGAAGAGGGGCGGTGTGGCGACTGGTTTAGGGTACAGGAAAGAGGAAAAGAAAAAAGAAGAAGAAGGTGAGGGGGCGCGCGTGAAGGGAGAATAAAGAATTTTTTTTATAATAATAATAATAATTAAAATAAACAATAACTATTATTATTAATACTTTTATTTATCGATATCCAAATTCTTTTCTTTTCTCTCAATCCTATAATATAACAACATCCAACAAAATTTAAAATTTTTAAATAATAAGACAATTTAATTAAAATAAAATATCTTAAAATTCGGAGTGTTACACATCTGGCATTCAAACCATCCTTACTTTTTTTCGGGAATATCAAGAAGCATACCCAATATATTCATACAAATATTTTTTTCAATGTGCATCACATTTAGACAATGTCTAACATGAAGATCTTTCCAATATGGTAGCTCAAAAAACGAAGACACTATGTTCCAACAACTCATTGCACTTTCTTTCATGGGCTGTCTTTTCATCTTCTTCTTTCCTCTTGAAAATTCAAGGTCTTTTATTCTTGAATATATGACCTCTCCAGACAGGTTTTGAAACTATTTTAAGCTCCTTTCCACAATTAAATGACTTCTTTTGACGACGATGGTTGCGTGCTAAAAATCTTTGATGTGCAAGGTATTATCTCCACAAATTGGACATGCCTTATACCTTTTCACACTACATCCACTAAGATTTCCATATGGAGAGAAATCATTTATTGTCCATAAAAAAAAACTCTTAAATTGAATAATTCATCTTGATTAACATCATAACATTCGACACCACTTTTCCATAACAGTTTTAAATCCAATTAGTGGTGAAAAGTATGTGCCAATGTCATCTCTTGGTTGTCTTGGACCCGATATCAACATTGATAACATCATGAACTTTCTTTTCATGCACAACCACGATGGAAGATTATAAATAACTAGTACTACGGGCCAACAACTATATTTAGAACTCATTTAACCGTGTGGATTGATTCCATCAGCTGACAATGCTAAAAGAATATTCCTAGGCTTAGAATCGAAGTTGGGCCATGTAAAATCTACTAATTTCCAAGTTAGAGAGTTTGTAGGATGTCGTAATTTTCCATCAACTACTCACTGATTAGCATGTCCAATCAAATTGCATTGTCAATACTTCGAAACAATCTTTTGAAACGTGAAATCAGTTGAAAGTACCATACAATTTTTCTAAGAATCTATTTTTTCCCTTTGTTTGCATTATTAGCATACTCCCACCTTGATTCACAACATTCAGGGGATTCAATTGCATCAGCATATTCTTTTCTATACAAACAACAATTATTGGGGCATGCATGAATCTTTTCATAATTCATTCCTAGTGCGCCTAAAGTTTTCTTTGCTTCATACATTGATATTGGGATCACATTGGTAGTATAAAAAATTTCCTTTAAAGTTTTTAGTAGTTCTGAAACGATAATATCATTCCATCCATACTGAACCTTCAAATTATACAACTTGACTAATGTGGACAATTTGGTAAGTTTTTTGCATCGTTCATATAATGGTTTTTCAATATCATTAAGAAATTTCTCAAATTCATTTGGATCTTTTGAATACTTCTCATGAGCAACTTCAATCATTTCATTTATACTTCCAACATCATTATCTTCAAACATGTGGGTATCAAACTTAGAAGATTTTTCATATAAGGATGAGTAAGGCAACTGTTCCCCATGCCAAAACCAAATTTTATAACTTTCATCAATTTCATTGACATATAAGTAATCTCTAATAGTAGTGCGACTGTGTTTTTCATAATTCCAACATTTCAAAGAAGGACAACGAATAGAGCCATCATTTCTATTAGAAAACAAAAAATTTATGAAGCTTTCTACACCCGATTTATAATCTTTGGATAACCTACTCTTGTGCATCCATGATTTATCCATAGGTGTAAATCCTAAGAGAAGTTATTGAGTAATGATTATCAATTTCAAGTACAATATAAAAAAATACAATGATACATAAAAATAAATGAGGATGATGAGAAGGGTTTTTACACCTACTATTGCAAAGAAAATTTCATGATCAATGATGATGGAATTAACTATTTGACAAACAAAAGATAAATAGAAAATAGAAATTGGTAACATTCAATATCACCAGTTATTCTATAACTATTACACCACCAATAATAAAAAATATGGTTGTAAGGTCTCATTTTATAGATTTAATGTACTAAAATAATAAAAGAATATAGTTCATAATATAGAAGTATTTAGTTAGGACTCAAACTATTAATATATTACTATTAAGTAAAAGAAAATAAAAGTTTTAAGTCTTCAATTTGAATTTGTGTTATATGAGGAACGTAAAATAAAATTCATGTGGATTCATTCATTGGTGCTTTAAATTCAATGTGAATTCTTAAAAAAAAAAAAAAGAAAGAAAGAAAAAGAAGAAGAAGAAGAAAGACAATGGAAGGGCATTTCAATAACTTTAAGGTTGTTTGTTTTACTTGAATACTAAGTTTTGTTTCTTAGAAGAATAAAAGAGACACTAAAAGGATATTTCTATACATTTACCTCTAGCAGTAAAGGATTTTTACACTTCCACTCTTCCAATGCCCATACCCTTGGAAGAGCATTCTCCCCCACTGTTTCTTTTACCATTTGACCTTGGGTATAAAATTTTGATACAATTATTGCCCTTTTTAACTCATCAAAATTTTAAGTCCAAACCATGGTAACTTAACTTTTTTTTTTTTAATGTTCAATTGTTAATAAAATTAAACCCACTTTTATAAGCTCTAGTCAAAAGGCTAACCACAAATGTCTAAGAAGGTCCAGAAATGATGGCTTGATGAACCTTTAAAGGCGTCAAAATAAAGACGTTCCCTCTCTTCTCTTTTCATGATTTTCTTTTAAACAAAGACAATAACTAATAGATAAATAAACAAAAAAGCAAGTAATACACAAAAATTAAGAACTCAACTGAGCAAGGGACCTATTGGATCTCTGCACGACAATATATTGTTTGGTTCGTATTAAGCAATATTTGCTAGCCCCTCCCCACTTTCATAGGCAAGGACAAAAATCTCGTTAATTACACACACACACACATATATATATATTAAAGTGCAGGAGTAGGATGCATGACGAATGAATATTTCTAATGGACAAATCATCAATTGCCTTATCTGCATTTTCCATAGAATTACATTTGGAATACATGTCAATAAAACAATTTGCAAGCAAAAGGTCAAACAAAAGTGCAGTTTTGATAAGGTGAAAAAGCAAGCACATGCCAATCCTTAAATGTTTGTGTTGAATGCATTTTAAAAGAGATGAGCACAGTGATCAAAGGATGGAAAAGATCAGAAAGAGGCACCATTTTAAGATCGTACGGAAAACTAGAAAAAGTAAGAAGGTATTCGAAACAACATTATAAATATTTGAAACATACAATGGGAGAGGGAAAGAAACTAAGAAGGCAACCTGACAAAATCGGGGAAGAAGGCAACCCAGATGATTGGAGTCGTGTGTTGGAATTGGGAAAAAGGTGCGACGTCGTCTGAAATTAAAGAACGAATTACTCATTACAAGTAATCAGAGAATCAGAGAAGAACGAGCTGCCTGTACGTTTGGATTCGTTGGACGCTGAAGTTCAGAGGATTGGAATCACGGTTGAGTGGCACATGAATTGATGAGTGACTCACGAACAGACGCTGAAGAGGGGATAAACGACCATCAAAGCTTCAGGTGGTGGATAGGTCATCGGATGTTGGGCGTGGTAGGTGGTCGTGGCTTTCGTGGATGGGAATTTTGGAGAAAAAGTTTGAAGTTAGGGGAAGAATTCGTGGATGGAGAAAGGATGAGTAAAAAATGTCAAGTAAATAAAATTATTATTGACGTTTTGAATCTATCAAGTATTTAAAACAAAAAATAAATAACTTAGGCATTTTTTACTATTGGTTATTCTTGACGTTTTTTTCTACTTGACAATTTTTATTAAAACTATAAAAAATATCAAAACTGCAGGCATCAAGTATTGCCAATTTTGTAGTAGTGTTAATGCAATTTCCCAAGTATTAATGTTTAAAAGTATTTTCATTTTAAAAATTTTTGTTGCAATGTTCGATATATTTTGTTGTAACTAGGAAATTCATTCTATATTTGAAAATTAATTTAGAAGCATACAATATTAATAATAAATATAAAAAAATTAAAATCGTTTTTGTCATGTTTTTGTATGGCTAGAAATATGGTGGCAGATAGAAAACTTCAATAACGTTTTGTTCGTGGGCAAAACAGAAACAAATATTATCTACCAATGCATCACTCATGGCCAACAATCAAATTTCTATCTAAAAATGTATTTGACACATGTATATATATACTTCTGCCGACAAATTTAGCGTAGGGAGAAATTTTCTTCTTGCCAACAATTTTTTTTTCATTTGCAGAAATAGTTTTTAACCTCTAAACAAATGTGACCAAAAAGTTTATTTTTGTCTTTGTCATGAGTGAAAAAATCTTTCTGTAGACGTTTTTTTCGTGACCAGAAAGTCTAGCCAACATGATGATGATCGTGGGTAAAAAGACCTTTCTGTTGATGCCTTTTTCATTGGCATAAATGTCTTTTTTGCCTACAATTTTAATTGCCATGGTTCTGCCAACGTAACATCAATAACGTGGACAAAGAAAAAGACAACGGGGTTTCAGCCACAAAACGTGCCCATGCAAAAATATGTCGACAGAAGCTTTGCCCATGTTTTTGTGCATCGACAAAGACCAAAATTCTTGTTGCAAATGAAGAACACAAACAAATGAAATTAGGAAGAGAGAAAAGACAAGTAGAATATAGTAGAATATCTAATATTGAGATTCATCAGATGATAATTCAAAAGAAAGGTGAAAGGATATGTATTTCCAACAAATGATTTGTAAGTCAAATAACATCTATGAACCCTAAACCGATTCAAATTACAAAAATCATAAACAATAATGGTAAATATTCATTAAAGAATCAATGAGGGAGACATAAGATAAAAAATATAGTAAAAGAAAACTTTGTTTCTCTTATTTTTAAAAATAATTTATCCATTTGCCTAAGATCTGCCCAAAAATATTCCTAATATAATCACCTCAACTCAACCATTCATCATACAATGAGACGTGACACCCATACAAAAAAAATGATGCCAATCGTGCAACTCAATCTTAGACAAATTATTTGAGATGTTGGGTATTGAGGAACTATTTTACGAGCCCTACATCTTGTTATGGGGAGAACAACAAGCAAAAGAAAAATAATGGTATCAATGTAAAGTTAAAAAATTGAAATCAAGAAGCTTTGGTTTTGGTCAGTTCAAAACTGCTTAGAAACCTACCTGATTGGTTTCAACCACTTTTCATGAACATTTATAGCGAAATACCAGTGGCCAAAAAGAAAGATCCATAGACAAAACTAGAAAAGATTAAAAAAAAATATTACGCAGAATTAGAGAAAGATTCATAATAGAAGAACAAATGCAACAAGAAATGAATTAGAAAAACATACATAGTTTGGAAAAGAATGGTTTAGACATGATGTCATGTTTTTGGATTTACTATTGAACAAAATGTTGGAGGATTTAAAATTTTGGTAGATAAACTAAAGTTAAACTTAATTGGACGAGCAGAAGCAAATGGAGCACTTACAGCGAGTCAGCGAGAAGTTCGGCGAACAAGGGAGTGGTGGCATTCGAATGGTAGTGGTGAATCAAGGTAGTGACATTTGACATCTTCAGATGGTAGCGGGTAGCAGTGGTGTTTCAGCAACGTTTAGAAAATAGCGGGTAGCGGTGGTGTTCGGATGGTGTGTTGTGAAAAGAGGAAGAGGGAAATCAGGTAGCGACAACTCTCCGAGAAAAGGAAGAGGGAAATTGGGGGATGGGTTATGTGTAGGAGGGAAATGTAAGAGAAAGTAAAAAAAGTAAAGAAAGTAGGTTTTTTTTAAAAAAAACTTATCCTTGTTTGTGTCGTCATACGTATAAATCTTTGCATTATCAGCGTAAATATGTATAAAAACATAAGGTCTTTTGCCACATAAATTACATCGGCAAATATTTAAAACTCTACCCACACATAATATGTAGCCATAAACAAAAATAAACGGCAGTAGAAATCCTAACTTAAAACTTTTCCTTAAAATCACACAACTTTACCTGTGAGACCCGAATACAAAAGAGAGTCATGTTGAAGAGAACCCTCGTTGAGAAGAGTTGCGTTCGAAAAGTGTTGATAGGAGGCATTCTACGAAGAAGGATGTGATAGAAAAAAGGACGATGCAAAGAGAAGTATGTGAGTTTAAGCGCTATCGTGTTAAAGTAGGTAATGCAATGAGATTAAGCTGGCAAGGAAGAAGGTCACGACAGATACTAAGAACTACGCATTGGATGTAGTGACGCGAGGAGAAGTGTTGCACCTAAGTATGGTCGCGATGAGGTAGGTATGCTTTTGAGAAGTTCGACGTTCATATGAGGTGATTGGACAACCCTCAACTGAGGTGAAGTAAATGTTCAATGGCTTTCCGAGGAAAGATTCAAACAATAATAAGTTTAGCTTTCAAAAGAGATAAGGTTGGCATCTCAAAGAAAGTGTCTATTCGTAACTAACATTTAGCTCACATGTTGAGTTTGGGTTAGCTGCATAACGTGGCAAAATAGAAGGGTGACATGTGTAAAGCATGGAAATAACCCATGGATATGAAAGGTTACTATAAATAGGATCTAAGGCCAAAAGAAAAAGGACATAAGATGTTAGATATTCTGATAAATTGCCAAGAGAAAGTTTTGAGTATTTAACGACTAATTGAAAGGAACCACAAGGTGAGAAGAGGAAGCTAAAAGAAAAAGTGAAGGCTAAGTATATAGTGAGTGATCCTTATAAATGAATGATTGTTTGTGTGTGATTCTAACATGTAAAACTGTATTTCGATGAATGGTTATCACATGGAAAATGAGCATCTCTGTGAATGGTTTTCATGAATGTTTGAAATGTTATATTATAATTTTTACATCAGAAAGAAGTAACTTATGAGTATTTGTATTGTAGTATCCCTTCATAATCTTGTGATCCAAATGATAATGTGTTATTATGTCATTATGTGCTGAAAATAGGCTATTGAGCTAACGTGTGTCATGTTATTAATCGTGTGATACATGGTGATGAGATTTATCACAAAATGATGGTGGTAATTCCAAGTGTATCGAGAGACGCTGGTGAAAGTGAATCCTAGGTCTGAGTGAGTATAATATGTGTTCTTGATGCCTCATGCTGGTGAATGTTAATCCCAGATCTAGGTAGGGAATGATTTGTGAGACTGATAACTTGTAGAAATACAAGCTATTGTAGCCTATTTTATAGAATATAGAGGCCAAAAGGTAGGAGAAATGTATCAAAACGTGTGATTCATGTTGAAAACAAATAAGTATTTAGGAAATGCACTTTATATAAGCTCTCATGCCTGTTTAATCGTGCTTTTAGTGCTTTAACATAGGTTTGCAAACAAAAGGAATAAGCCAACGAACTATAAGGAAACTCACAAAAAGATTCAGTGAAAAGACCATATCAGAAGGTGAGAAGCAGATCACTAAAGGACAAAAGTAGTAATTGAAGTGATAAGATAAATGTGTAGAGATTACTTTTTGTTCACGCAATTTTCCACCCAAAAATTGTCTATAAAAAGTCTTCTTCTACACCATTGAAAAAAAGAGTCCTATATGGATCATGTGGCCAGACATCTAAATGGATCGGTCAAAAGGCGTAAAAGGGCGAAACCCTAGAGAGAGGTGGGAAGGAATAGTCTTCTCACCGTTTGCAAGGAATCATTGTTTTCCTTTTCTTCTTCAATTAGATTGTAAAGTGTGAAGCTTAGAGTTTGACTAGAGAAGAATCCACCACCCATTTCTCCCTTAACTTTTATTGTTTTTCCACTCTCTTTTCTTACCATTTTTTATATTCTTTGTGTAATATATACTGTTAATATTACAATGGCCATGAGCCTACATTCTTTAATATATTACATGTTTATATCATTTTCAATCTATCATTTCTCTAATTTCCCTTCATCTGTGTGTTCTCTGTACATTAAGTTTGTAGTAAGTTCTTGATAAGAAGTTTAACTTATAACTCTCATCACGTTAGTTGAGCTACATTTCACCCTTGACCAGTGTATGTCACCAACTGTCCAAGAGGGTAAGTAGCAAGGACGTAGCTAACACACGCAAAGAAGAGTTTTCTCAACTTGTGAGATGACTTCACTCATTTATAGCTCGAAAGGTGAATAAGTGTGGACTTTAGGTGCCGAGAGGTTGATGTCCTTAAACATGAAGCTCTATAAGTATTATAAGTAAACACTTTAGACATATTTCGCTTAATTAAGATTATTCATATGGATCCCAACAGGTGACCATGTATGACGTTGAATGCCTTCAAGAGGAGCACGTCTTAATCATAATACTAGTTAAGAGAAATATGTCGCATCAAGACTCTTAAAGTGTTCAATTGCCTTACAATACATGGACTTTCCTTAACTTTTTCTCGCATACAAGTTAGTCCGCATCTCCATCTTACCATAATTTATTATGTTTTGCACGAGTCTCTAGGGGTAAATATGTAGTTATAGTTTTAACATTCTTTCATGTTCTTTCAATCTTGCCATAATGCCTAATTGATAGGTAACTCTAGAACTAAGATTTGATATCAATTCTCTATGTTCGACCCTAGATCATTCGAGAAAACCTATTATTTTGCTTACACTTGGACAACCAATAGGAAAAATTGCACAACGTGAATTTGGAATTATGTGATGGAAGATATTGGGAGCATTCTGTATGCAATGATCATATCAACTTGCATGATGAAGAGAATAATGGAGAGCATTTTGCATGGAATGATCTGTATTCAATGACATAGCAACATACCACTGATTTCATGTTGAGTCCCATGAAACACAATCCCAATTTCAAAACAATTACATCCATAATCATTACATCTTGGGTGAGAGTTTCATGAAAACACAAACCAACAAACAATGTTTGCAAAATCAAAACCCAAGCAGAGACACTTGTGAAAGTGAATCTCAGGTCTACACGATGAGATGCTGGTGAAAGAGAATCCCAAGTCTAAGAAAAGAATAAGTATTTTAAGATGCTGGTGGGAAACCCAGGTAAATCATAGGACGTTGGTGGGAAATCCCAGGTAAATCATAGGAAGCAGGTGGAAGTGAACCTCAGCTCCAAACGATGGGAGAATCCCAGGTCTTAGTGATGATTAGTGAATGCGGGATGGCTTGAAACGTATGGAAATCATCATGATGGTTGTGGTTGTGGTTGATGCGATAAAAGCCTTTGTTTATAAATTGATGAAATGAGAAATGTATGTATGTGAAATGACATTCATATTATTATTATATCTAAACATATTGTATTCTCCAAAAAATTATCTCCTAAACTCATCATTCATTAAATCATTGACTTACGATTTAAGTTTTCCCTCCCCAGGTTGTCAGGCGTTGAAGCCAAGTAAGGAATGGACCTCAGGCATAGAAGCTAAGTAAAGGAGGAAAATGTGGGTATAGTTATGTAAACTTGTGCAACATGCAAGTCGTGTCATCCTATCTCACGTTTAAGGAATCAGTAGGTAAGGACTTCGCTCCTTAATGCTGAGGGCTACTGTCAGTTCAAAAGAGAAGGCGAGGGCTGGACCTAGATTGTTAAAGCTAAATTCAAAGGCAAAAGAGCTGAAGAACTCAGCCAGGCGAAAGAGCAACGTTACACCTCTAAGTGCCCTTCGCCACAAGGAGCAGCGTTAGGCAATTGAGGAAGAAAAGTGGATTAGAGCTTAGTTTTAATTTTAGGGTTTGCAAGAAAGTGATATAATTTGTAAAGTATGAACTCTGTAAAGTGTTAATTAAGTTAATAAAGAGAAAAAGTTATGTTATTCCACTGAATTGTTATTATTATTTAAGCCTATTGCCTAGAAGCTTAAGTTAATTTGTATTATTGTGTAAAAAGTACTAGGTGATAAAGTAAAGTTTAAGGTTCTAAATTCCGTTGCGATAAGTAAGTCTAAACTTAAGGCAAGTTAAGTGGTTCTCCTTGCTAGGCATTTAGCATGTCATCTCGTGGAGAGATTCACGATGAGTGTCTAAGCTGCATGCCCCTATCTGGTTGCATGAAGTGGTATTTGGGGCGGGACATGGCCCACGTACATATTTCCGTTGACAAAAAGGAAGATGTGCCCATACAATGAAACTACGCTAGCACATCATATCTTTGTCCACATTTTTTTTACGTTGCCAGAAAAAATTATCGGCAGAAACCAAAATTCTTGTGGTGTTAGCTTAGTATAAGGAGTTAGATCGTTATAGTATGGTTGAAGTACATATGCATAATGATAAAAAAAATGACCTAAAGTATCTTGTAGTGTTGTATATGGTATAAAGTATGGTGTGCCTTATCATGATGACACTTTGGATATAACCTACTTTGTAGTAGTTACAAATGGTTTGATCCAAATTGTTCATGTAGAGTGTGAGGGGTAGCTTATAGAAAGAGTATTTAAATGATTATTGAATTTCAAAATAATTAATCTCACTTTATATAAATTTGTTAATTAATGAAAATAATATTATTTCATAGGATGATCATATGCGACTCAATCTAAATTCTAATTAGCTAAATTATGAACACTTGTCCATGAGGTCTCATCTTTTTATTTTCATGAGGCCTAGTGACTGAAGTTGCCAACTTAATAAATCTACTATTTTGGTCAAAAAAATATAAAATTAAAATATATAACCTAAAAAATGAAGTGCATCTTTTATAACCGTCCAATGACATCGTGATGCTAAATAATAGGCCATATTTTGTTGTAGAAAACAATTGGAGTATGAAAAAAATAATTTGGAAATGTGCAAATTTAAAGTGTTTTTAATCAAATACTTAAACAAAACTTATGCTAAAAATTTTATGAATATTAGTTTTAATAAAGTTTTTTATTGGCTTCATTCAAAAGTTTGTTTTGTTTTCTAAGTTTATGAAATACATTGTACACGTTTTGTCGTGGTGTGATGTATTGTGACGTTTAATATCTTTTGCCTTGTTTTGTGAGGCATTCTCTATTTCATTGATTTAATTATTTTCTTATGCTTTGATCATTACCTCAAGTTATAATGTCTCTAGCTTTATATTAATTAAAAGGAAGAAATAAATAACAAAAGCATGTAACATTTGTTTAAAGGAAAATTATTTTAAATGACATTTTTTAAAAAAACATTTACAAGTGTAACAAGATATCATAATTTTTATTGATAGACTATCTATCATGATACATTGTAAGGACCCAACATCTTAACAACTTCAAGGACACTACTATATGCATGCCATAGTAAAAGAAAAATGTTTTTCTTGCAAACCTAAATAAATTTAAGGAAACCGCATGCCTATAAATAGAAAGAATCTGATCTTTATTTGTGAACCAAGCTAAGCAAGCAAAGAGATGAAGAAAGAAAGTAAGAGAATTAGAAAGGACCTTTGAGTGAAAATGAGTAAATGTTTTGAGAGTAGAAGACTGTTTTCTTCGAAAGTGTCTATCACTTGTAAATTTTCTTAGTAAAAGTTTCTTACTTCCAAGTGACTGTCTTCAGTTCCTTTCATGCCAATTTCTTCAACAGACTCCATAAACATTATGAAACTCGCATTGTAATAGAGAATTTTTTGGTAAATTAATTTTTGAAGTTAGTGGACTTAAGCTTGAGTGGGCATTTTGAGATAACTCGAGGAAAGGAACAGAAAGTGAAGCAAATAGACAACGTGCTATGAGGAAAGACAATGCAATACAATAAGATAACACGAGAAGGAAAGGTGGAAACAAGCACTTAACTATTTATCAAGTGATGAGCTAGGTGAGGAGAAGTCTTATTAGTCAGCTAAGCATGAGTTAAGTTTAAGTTAAGCATGATTTAAAAAGGATACTAAACAAACATGTGTAACACACTAAGTAGGAGATATCAAGTTTAAGAGAAGTGTAATGCTGACTAACTTGATTTGAGAAGAGTGTAAATAGGTTTAAAATGGATTAAATTCAAGTGTTTTAGAAAAGAGGAAGTTCTATTAGAGGAGTAAAAGGTAAAGAGTTCATTATAAAATCAAGTGAAAAGATAGAAGAAGAGTTGGGCGATAAGAAGGAGAGAAAGGGAAAAAAAAACAGCTTAGCTAAGTGAGTGAAGCTTTTGAAAAATGTTTTTACCACCAAAGTTATGTTGTTATATTGTCATATTGTTAGATATGCTCATGTTATCTCATACATACATATAAAATAACATGACCAATTTGAAGTATGTATGAATATGAAGTTGTATTATTAAGATGCTTGTATGTATATATACAAAATCATTAGCCTTATTCATGTTCAAAAGAAAGCTAATATGTGCACATAAAAGTAGAGGCTGCCATTTGCTGAGTGGTCTGCTTGGTACAAGGATGACTGAACACTATGAGTGGTTCGTGTTCAAGTCAATCTTTGGAGCAATTGATATTGAATGAGGGTTATATTCGTAGGGATGTTGATGGTGCAATTGTAATCATCACAATAGTCCTTGCATTGAGGAAGTTCAATATCCAGGCGTTAGAAATAAGTAAGGCTAATATAATTATTTTGTTGTTTACCAAGTACTGAGGCATTTAGACTGTGGAACTCCAAAATTTCTAAAATCTTTGGAACTTGTTAAGTTTTGACAAGGACAAGAGAAAATGAAATTTATAAGGTAAGAAGGTAAAAGTTCTTGGAAGGATTAACAATTAAGATATAGGTTTAAAGAAAGAGAAAAGTTGAAAACTTTGGTCAATGTCAAAGAAAGGCACATTGGGTGTTTAGAGGTTAGTATGAGCAACCAAATGGACCATATAGCCTCTAATTGGTGTTTGCTAGGCATTAAGATTAGATTAAAGGTTATATGGTTTAGGCAAGAAAAGAAATTTAGAGGTTTTGTGAGCGTTGAAAGGTTATGCAAGAAGACTGGTGGGCAAGAAGCATGGCTTGGCAAAATGGCTTTGGAGGTTAGCAATTCATCGTTTTGGTTAGGCGGCCAAGGCTATGCAAGATGAGCATGGGGGTTAGCATGACATTTTGGACAATTACATGGCATATTTATAGCAATCAGTTTAAAGTTAATCCAAGTGTCCTAATATTAATACATAAATTTTATAGGCCAAGTAGTAGGTGGATTAGAAATATGAGGTGTCTTATGGAGATTTAAGGGTTGATTAAGCAAAGTTAAGGTGTCAAGTTATTTTCATGCAAGGATTTCTATAAATAAGCAACTTCAAGAAAGAGTTATCCACAACTCACTCGTGCATTTTCACTCAAATTAGTCTTAAAAGCTTAGAAATTGTATCTAGCTTGTGGAGAAGAGTTGTTGTTCAAGTTGGAGAAGGATTGCGTTTCGATCAAGATTAGGCAAGAAGGTCATTCTGGAAGGAAAATTGAGCAAGGTGCATTTCAAGAAGTTTTGCTCTGAAATTTTGAGGTAAGAAGGTTAAGACATTTTAAATAAACTTTGAAGAAAAAAGTTTTATAAAAAACAATTATGGATTTTAAGTTATGATTTTTCATATTCGGGTCATGTATTTTGGATAAAAAAATGAAGTTATGGACAGTAGGTCAGTATCGTGCATGCTAGGCAAGATGGACATGGCGTTTTGGTCATAGAGATTATTTGTATTTCTATGAGGTTTAGGACAAGATCATGATACAACGAGTGGCAAGGGATGCGTTCAGGTTGCGCACATGACTTTGCTTTGTGAGGTTAGCATGCAGGGTGTACGGGGAGCACAACACGCTCAAGGCACGTGATGAGTACGTGAGGTAGGCGGTAAGGATATGCGTGACATCCTGCACTGTGAGGTTAGCATTCGACAAGGCCCCAAGCCATGCACACGTGACCATCCTCATCCACCATGTCAATGGACATCGTTGGGCTGTTTTAGGCTGTTGTGATATTTTTGAAAAATTTAAGAAAAGTTTTGGATAATTTCATGATCAAAGGACTAATTAAGGATTAAATATGTAAATTTCAACACAAGGAGGCTTCGAAGGAATTTTCAGACGAAGTAACGGTTGAAGTACTGTGAGTGGAAAAATAAATTTATTAAAGTGATTTCAAGCATGTTTCTAAGCCATTGTTCGTAAATGATTTATCTTAAATGTTTAAGCTATTTTATGAATGATTTTCACGCATGTCATTGGTTAAAGTATTTATTCAAGATTAATTTTTATTAAGGAATGTTTGAGTTTAATGGAAAATGAATTTATCAAAGCATTATTGTTTAAGGCTTACGAAAAGAAGTTTAAGGTTTATGGTTTATAAATGTTTTGTCGAGAAATCAAGATATCTAAAAAATTACTCAATACAGGACAGGAATAAAATTACTCGTCACGGGAAAGCTTAAAATTTACTTGTGACGAGGCAGGATTAAATTATTAGATAATGGGATAGGATCGAAGATGGTATCAAGTAATCTCTACGACCTCCCAAGATAGATGCTTAGGTTTCGAGTAAGAAAAACAAGGATTTATGTTACTATTTTTAAATGTTTTGAGGTTTAGACTTTCATGTTAGGATTTAAACGTTTATTGTTTCAAGGATTTATGCATTATTGTTTCTAAAGGTTTAGAAACTACCAATCACTGGACTTGTTTAGCTCATACTTTCCAAAATGTTTTTCCTCTTTCTAAGTATGGATTTTGACTCTCTGCGTGCTGAACATACTGCTACCAAGCCAACTTAGTTTTTAATATTTCCAGACAATCTAATTTTGAGTCGTGAAAGGGATAGTTTTGTTTAAAAGTATTACTGTGTTTTATCAAAAGTTTATATTTCCATGTTTTCTATATTTTACTTTATTTTTCTAAAAAGTCATTTCAGATGGATTACACTACGGTTTTAAAGTATTTTAAAGTTAAAAGACTTTCTCTATGAAACATCTTCAAGCAAGGGTCAGTTGAAGTTGTTCCGGAGGCAAATGGCTTAAGCGATATCACGTCACATCTTGGGCCAAGCAAGTAGGTGCTCTGTGCTCAAGGTGGGATGTGACATAGACGTTTTTAAAACTAAGAAAGCTTTTATTGTAAGCAATTGTATTCCTAAAAAATGATTTCTAAATTCTTTTCACTCAGTACTAAAGGGATAAAATCCCTAAGCAGCGGAAGATTTTACATAACTATTCCTCATTTTAATTTGAGAATTCCAAAATACCAATACATTGACAATATTTAGAGAATTCCAAACTTAATATGAATCAAATTCACATTAAATTAATATTTGAACTCATTTAAATATTTTATCTCTCATAAATTAATTTTGAATCATATCAAAAATTAAATTTCTTTAATAAAGTTTGATTAAAATTAAAATTTTATATTATAATGTATCATCATACATTATTCTAATTTCCAAAGTAAGTTTGAACATTTCAAATTACAACGAACATAAATAAATCTCATTACCCTTTACGAGCTAGAAAAGGAGCCTAATGGACCTACAGATCAGAAGCTACAACGAAATGAGATTAATTGGATAAACTCATTAACCACATTAATCAATATTTTGTTAACTCTGTGTACACTCCACTAAAGACTCACAACTGAACTCTTCTCACTTTAAGTATATTCTGTGTCCACGGACATGGACTAATAATAGTAAGTTAGTCCTTTACGAGTGTTCGTAACACCAACTAGGTTAAATTACCATTTTACACCTAGGTTACCTCTAGTCCTTAAATATTAGTGTTTCTTTAATGAACAACCTGTTTATGGTCCAACAAATAAACAAAAATCCCTCTCGTGCCATAGAGTAGGTCTCTTTGTTCAAGTCCCGGAGACACCATTTAAAGATACACTCATCTACTTATCCTAAAGTAGGAAAGAAGTGAATTCCATCTTTTGTAATTATGTTTTCATCTCCCCACTCGATCTTGTTTCCAAAATGATAAGCATATATTTAGTCGACGATCTTACAGCTCTCACCTGTACAAATTAAAGGACAATTCCTCGCGAACAAAAGTTCATAATACACTCAGGATTAAGACGAAGTTACTTACGTCATCCTAATGAAATAGAAATCTAAGTAGTTAACAGAGTTACATCTAGTTGTTACTATTCAATGGTCCGATCTTATGCAAACTCATTGCATAGGATACCCTCACTCGTATGTCACCTATACAAACGTGTTGGTTATTACATTTGTATCAAATACAAAGTGAGTTGTATCCATAGTGTTACCAAGATAAGGTACCCAACCTTATCCCTATATTATATACCCTTTAAGCTGATCTCGAGCATTGATCTTTGTATGTCTCTACATACTATTTAAGACTGATCAAACAACTTACGATATTAGTTTATTGGATTTGGGTTATTAAGACAAAACTAATAATATAATCAATAAAATTTATTGAAATTATAATAATAATACTTTATTAATAATGGTCAATGATTTATAATTATAATATACGAGTTTTAGGATATAAATCCCAACAACTAAGCTATTAGCTTACGTTTTAAGTTTTCTCTCTTCGTGTTAAGTGCAGAAGTATCATCAGACGAGACGAGAAGAGATCGCTAGTCCGTACTTGTTGTGTTACGTAGTAGTTCTTAGCTTAAGTTTTGTTATCATTTAAGTCGTAAGTTGTACGCAGTGTTCTACAAGATTGTTAATGAAAGGATGACAGTTTTTTTTACATCACCTGTTGTCCTACTACATATACGGTAGATTCTTTCACGAGCATGATCACACCTAAAGTTTAAGTTAAGTTTAAAAAAATATCTAGGCATTTTGGCGTTTTACTTGAAACGGTTGTTCGCCCAATTAATCATATCGATACTCGATACGTAAACGACACATTTTTTGGTGGGGGCGTGACAAACATCTTCAGTCTTACCATCTCCACGAGTTGAAACTAAAAAAAAAAAAGGTTTGGAACTTATTCATCATTCAAAGAAGATATTTTTAGATGTGTAAGAATTTTTTAAAAATAATAAGAAAAGAAAAGTCCACAGCAGAAAACAGAAATCATAGATGTGAGTTAAACGTGATGGGGAGGTAGGAAAAGGTGAGATGTCCCCGTCAAGGCAGTGGCCTTTTAATGCGTTAGACAAAGAATGAATAGTTTAATAGTTTATTATATAGTGGAAAAAATATGTTTGACAAATTTTAATTCGAAAAATTATCAAGATGGTAAACCGAGGTTTATTTTAAAAAGGGGGTGGATTTAAAAAAAATTATCTATTTTTTTTAATTTTTATATCTTTCCAACGTTGGGAAAATATAAAAACTAAGAAAAAAAAAATCCACCCCATTTCTTAATTTTTTTTAAAATTTACTCCATTTTTTCGAAAAAACCCGGTAAACTGTGAAAAAATATTTACGATTCATTGCAATATCAGGTATAAATATAGTTTAATGAATTTTTTCCATAAAAATTAAATAATTTGTTTTCTATTACTTTTAAAAAAATCCTTTTAATTATGCATCCGCTACGTAAAAATAGGTTTAAAATTTGTACAACCATATGAGTTATTTAAAGTACAAATTGTTTTTTTTTATATATATATATAAATAAGATAATTGTTTTAAATAGAAAAATTGTCATCCAAAATGTCATTATCTTAGCCTTTCACTAGTAAATTCTTTCACTAGTAAATAATAACATTTGACTATATTTAATAAATATTTTGATTTATTTTATTATATTTAAAATGATTTTTTAAAATATATTTAAGGAAAAATCCATATCTAATAAAGCACAAAATTAATTACTCTAATATTGGTTTAGTTTTATTTTTTTCAGTAGAATAGAGGTTGAAATAATCAAATATATATATATATATATATATGTTATGATGGATTGGACTAAATTTGAAGTTTGATGGATGTTATTAACTAATAGGGGTTGG
>JBBPDI010000023.1:23725733-23746424 GCA_037974545.1 Cucumis variabilis | reverse complement strand
ATTAATCAATATTCATTAACTGTGTGTACACTCCACTAAAGACTCACAGTTGAACTCTTCTCACTGTAGATATATTTCTGTGTCCATAGATATAGACCAAAAACAGTAAGTTAGTCCTTCACAACTGTTCGTAAAACCAACTGGGTTAAATTATTGTTTAACCCTTGGGTTACTTCTAGTCCTTAAATACTAATGCTTCTTTAATAAACAACTTGTTTATGGTCCAACCAATAAACAGAAATTCCTCCCGTGCCATAGAGAGGGTAGGACCCTTTGTTCAAGCCCTAGAAACACCATTTAAGGAAACAATTATTTACTTACTCTAAAGTCGAGAATGAGTGAATTTCATC
This sequence comes from Cucumis variabilis, assembly GCA_037974545.1. Classification (NCBI taxonomy): domain Eukaryota; kingdom Viridiplantae; phylum Streptophyta; class Magnoliopsida; order Cucurbitales; family Cucurbitaceae; genus Cucumis; species Cucumis variabilis. The sequence continues at coordinate 23,746,074 of JBBPDI010000023.1, read as the reverse complement.
TTGTGTGATTATGTTCTCAGTTCCCCACTCGGTATTGTCTCCAAAATGATAAGCATATTGAGTCGACAATCTATCCACTCTCATTCGTACAAATCAAAGGACAATCCCTCACAAACAGGAGTTCATAATACACTCAAGATTAAGACTAAGTTACCTTGGTCATCCTAATGAAATATAAACATAACTAATTAACGGAGTTACATCTAGTGGTTACTATTTTTTGGTTCGGTCTTATGCAAACTCATTGCATATGATATCCTCACTTGTATGTCACCTACAGAAACACGTTGGATCATTGCGTTTGTACCTCTGTATGTCTCCATATACTATTCAAGACTCATCATACATCTTGGGATGTTAGTTTATTGGATTTAGGTTATTCAGACAAAAGTAATAATATAATCAATAACATGAAGGGATAAAAGCCCTTGGCAGCGGAAGATTTAACAAAACCATTCCTCAATTAAATTTGGAAATCTCAAAATAACAGTACATTGACAAAATAATATAAAAATAAAATTTCTTATTAAGACTGAAAGGCTAAATATGCTTTCTAATTATAGATTAGAGAAAGCAAAACTTACTAGTTTGACGTCTCCAAATCTGCAAAATAAATCTTCAAATTGGGACACCACTCATCGAAGACCTTCCTATCCTCTGGGATGAGATTGGTTTGTGGGAACCAATTGGGATGGAAAAAAGTTTAAAAATTGTTTAGAGAAACTCTTTGGCAAAAATCACAACTATTAGTTGAAGAAAAACTATTTTCTTCTGCGTATTTATAACTCTTTTTCTTTCATGGAGCAGTAAAATGAGTAGGAGAGAATCATGAGATTCTATTAATTTAAAAAAATATTAAATTAATAGAAATTTCAAATCTACTAATTAATTAATCATTAATCAATCAATTAATAATTAATTAAATCATATTTAGTTAATATTTCATTTAAATCTTATTTAATGAATATCTCTCCAATATCTTATAGTTTAATATTAATTTAATTAAATAAAATATAACTAAACTATTAATTAATTCTCTAATTAATTAATAGCTAAATTAAATATTTTATATTTAACTTAAATTAAATTTTAATCATATTCAAATATAAATTTCTCTCATAACAAATAATTTTAATATGAATCAAGTTCACATTAAATTAATATTTGAACTCATTCAAATATTTTATTTCTAATAAATTAATTTTGAATCATATCCCAAAATTAAATTTATATAATAAAGTTTGATAAATTTTATATTATAGTGTATCACTATACATTAAACTAATTTTTGAAGTAATTTTGAACATTTCAAATCACAACCAATATAAATAAATCTCACTACCCTTTACAAGCTTGGAAGATGACCTAATGGACCTATAGATCAGAAGCTACAGCGATCTAAAATTAATTGACTAAACTCATTAACCACATTAATCAATATTTGTTAACTGTGTGTACACACTCCACTAAAGACTCACAACTAAACTATTCTCACCGTAGATATATTTCTGTGTCCATGGATATAGACGAATAACAGTAAGTTAGTCATTCACGAGTGTTCGTAACACAAGTTGGGTTAATTTACCGTTTTACCCCTAGGTTACCTCTAATCTTTAAATACTAGTGCTCATCTAATGAACATGTTTATGGTCCTACCAATAAATAGAAATCTCTCTCGTGCTATAGAGAGGGTAGAACCCTTTGTTCAACTCCTGGAGACACCATTTAAGGAAACACTCATTTACTTACCCTAAAGTAGGAAATGAGTGAATTTTATCTTGTGTAATTATGTTTCCAACTCCCCACTCAGTCGTGTCCCCAAAATGATAAGCTTATTGAGTCAGCAATCTGGCCCTTCTCTCCCATAAAAATCAAAAGACAGTCTCTCACAAACAGAAGTTCATAATACACTCAAGACTAAGACTAAGTTACCTAGGTCATCTTAATGAAATAGAAACCTAACTAGTTAACGGAGTTACATTTAGTGGTTACTATTTCATGGTCTGATCTTATGCAAACTCATTGCATAAGATATCCTCACTCACATGTCAACTGTATAAAGGCGTTTGATCATTGCGTTTGTATCAAATATAAAGTGAGTCGAACCCATAATGTTACCAAAATAAGGTACCCAACCTTATCCCTATAGTATAGACCCTTTAAGATGATCTCGAATATTGATCCTCGTATGTCTCTACATATTGTTCAAGACTCATCAAATAGATTTGGATGTTAGTTTATTGGATTTGGGTTATTAAGACAAAACTAATAATATAATCAATAACATTTATTGAAATTATAAAAATAACACTTTATTAATAACGGTTAATGGATTATATTTACAATCTATGAGTTTTAGAACATAAATCTGAACAATAGTTCTTTCTTTTAGCAGTTGTTTCACAGCTCCAATGCTTAAGACTATATATCTTCTTTGGGCATTATAAACACTATTCTTGGCAATATTTATGGCAGCCTGTGAATCATAGTGTATGGACACAGACACAGATGTCCACCGCAATGGTACATCTCCTAGTAGACTTTTAATCCACTCAGCCTCTTGTCCAGCCAATTCTAATGCTATAAACTTAGATTCCATATTGGATCTAGCTACACAAGTCTGTTTTACAGACTTTCAAGATATTACTCCACCCCCGAGCAAAAATACATACCCACTAATAGAGTTAACCTCATCATTGTTTGTATCTCAGTTTGTATCACAATATCCTTCTGATACGGCAGGAAGTTTAAAGTGCAAAGAATAATTTTTTGTCCCTTGATGATGTAAAGCATCCAAGTGGCATCTATCAGGATTATGTATATATCTACTTAATTTACTGATAGCATATACAATATTAGGTCTAGTGTAGTTCATTAAATACATAACACTACCTATGATCTTTGCATATTTAGGTTGAGATACACCATCTCCTTTATTCTTCTTAAGATGTTTACTAGCATCATAAGGGGTTCTTACCGAAGAGACATCGAAGGAATCAAATTTCTTTTGTATTTTCTTAACGTAGTGGGATTGACGCAAGGACAAACCATTTTCATTTTTCCTGATTTTAACACAAGAATTAAGTCTGCCTCTCCTAGGTCTTTCATTTCAAAGTGTGATGATAGGAACAACATGGTACCATTTATCAATTTCATGTTTGTTCCAAAGATCAACATGTCATCAACATATAAACTTATTATTATGCAATCAACTCCAAACAACTTTGAATAAACACATGTATCTGAGGAGTTTACTTTAAATCCATTGTTTATCAAAGTGTGATTAATTTTTTCATACATTGTTTAGGAGCTTGCTTAAGACCATAGAGAGATTTTTTAGCTGGTTATCTTAGTTACAGTGGAATATGTGTCAAAGTAGTCAATATATTCTTTTGAGTATATCCTACCACTATTAATCTAGCCTTGTATCTTTCTATTGACCCATTTGGTCTTGTTTTTCTTTTGAACATACAATTACACTTAATTGGCTTACTTTCTTTGGGAAGGTCTACTAATTCTCATGTTTGATTCATGGTCAGTGAATCTAGTTCACTCTTAATAGCCTCCTTCCACAATACTTGACTCTACAAAGATTAAGGCTTCTTGTTAAGTTTTAGGATCCTCATCTATTAAATACAAACTTGTGAAATTACAAGCAATTTCATCATGCCTTTCCACTATAAAGGTGCTTAAGAAATTCGGTCCAAAACTTTCTCAGTTTTCTGTCTTTTACTTCTTCTAGGTTCTAATTCACACCTTACATTAAAAGTATTAATTGTTTCAAAATCAGGTGTTTCACTAACAACTGAGGGGTTTTCAAGATCATGCATACTTCTTGACAAGCAAGGAATAGATAGAGATTTATTTAAAGGAAACACATTCTTAAAGAATTTTGTACCCCTAGATTCATTTATGGTTTTATCATTTAAACACATAAACCTATATGCAACACTATTTTAAGCATAACCGATAAATATACAATAAAAAGTTGTAGATCCTATCGTAGATTTCTTTAAAGTAGGAAATGGTACCTTAACCAAGCATCCCCAGACCCTCAAGTAGTAGAGATTTGGTGTGTATCCTCTCTAGAGTTCGTAAGGAGTTTTATCCATATTTTTGTGGGGAACCCTGCTAAGAACAAATACATAGACAGCATGGCTTCCCTCCACATATTATCAAATACACTAGAACTTAATAACATGGCAATCATCATATCAACCCCACTATGCCATTTTGTTATGGTCAGTAGGGAGCAGTAAATTCATGTATAATATCATTTGATTCACAAAATTCCTTAAGAGTTTTATCAGAGTACTTACCCCCTATATCTAATCTTAATTTTTTTATCTTCTTACCTCACTGATTTTTATTTTTTGCCTTAAATTTCAAAAATATGCTACAAGCTTCATCTTTTGTTTTTATTAGATAGATCCTAGTAAATCTAGAGAAGTCATCAACAAAAGATACATAATAGTTTTTACCACATCTACTTGCAGTGTTTGTGAAATCAGCTAGATAAGAGTGAATTAATTCTAACAGTTCAGTATGTCTAGTCACAACTGGTTTGAAAAGTTTATTAGAGTATTTACTTTTTACACAAACAGGACATTTACCAATTTCATGTGATTTGGATGCATTATTTAGTCCTAAATCTTCCAGCTTCCTAATTAATACAAAATTCACATGTCCTAGTCTACCATGCCACAAGTTAACAGATTCAATCATGTAAGCGAAACTAGAAGCATTTGCATTCATGGAAACAATATTAAGTACATATAAACCATTAGACAGATACCCCTAACAAAAAAAAATCTCCATTTTTGGTGAGGACAACCTTGTCACCTTCCAGTCTAATCTTAAGATCAGTTCGATTCAACAGACTCTCAAACACCAAGTTCCTATGGGAAGGGACATACAAAAAATTACTCAAAGATAAAAAAATAAAATTTTTAAAAGTTAATTTTAAAATAACCTTCCCTTTTCTAATTACTCCTGCAGTAGCTAAGTTTCCCATGAATATGAATTCTCCATTTTTAGTATCCTCGTAGTCATGGAGAAGATTTTGATTGGTGCAGAAGTGTCTTGAGGCTTCAGTATTGAGAACTCGATCAGTCTTATTCTCAATCAGGTTGAGCTCGACAACAGCGGCTATGACATCGTCATCTTGTTTGACAAGATTGGAGGTGTAGGTTTCTGGTGTAGTCTCCCTTTCCTTTAATTGCATTCGTAAGATTTATGTCCTTCCTTTCCACATACATAACAGGTTAGCTTCTTCTTCTTGATTTTCCCCTTAGAAGCCTTGAACTATCCCTTTTCTAAAGTTCTCTCATTTTTCTTTTTATTCTACTTGGACCTTTCTTTGTTAACAGTAGAAGATTCAACTGAGTTAGCATTAACAAAATTTAGATTTTTAGAAGGTAGCTTATCTTTCAGTGTATTGGCTTCTTCTATGCGCATGTGGTCGATCAAGTCCAAATCCTTCTTTTTGTGCTTCAGGTGATTTCAGTAGTCGTTCTATGACGGAGGAAATTTCTCAAGCAGAACATTTGCTTGAAATATTTCACACATCTTCATTCCTTCAGAGAGAACATTTGCCACCAGGTTTTCGTAGTCATGTATTTGCTCCACAACCGACTTGTTATTTGTCATCTGGAACTGCAAGCACTTTCCAATAATGTACCTTTTTCGCTTAATGTCATCTCTACCATAACTAGATTTCAGAATGCTCCAAATATCCTTGGCAGATTTTTTAGCCATGAACAGGTCGAACATTGGCATTGACATGTGGTTCAACAGATGTCCACAAACTATCTTGTTGTCCTTTGCGTACTTCTTAAGATCGTTTGTGGATACCTTATTTACTTGGTTAGTGGCAACGACCTGAGTTCCCATGGATGATTCTAGATAAGAAGGTGTTGGAGTGGTTGTCAGAGGATTAGATTATGGAACGGTGGTAAGAATGTAGTCAACTTCGAGCTGCTCAAAGAAGATTAACAGTTTTTGGGACCATTGGGGTAGTTTGTTCCATCAAGTGGCTCAAGTTTGGACAGATCCGACAGAACTTTGTTAGAGGTCTTGATCGACATTGTGAGAAAATTGCTTTCAGATTGTTGAAATATATGTTAGAATGTTGAACAATAGTGCAATATTGTGTCATGACGAACCACTACCCTGAAAGAAATTTTGGCCAACCCTGATGCAATCGTGTTGTCGATTGCTTTCTGAAATTAACACAACTTCCTTGTTCTAACGTACACTTACTGAAACAAGGAATAGAAACAAGAACTGTTGGAAGCTCAGAACTCAAGTACGTGGCAGTGGGGAAGAGGGAGAGAGTTTGGATTGAAGAGAGATTGTATTTTTTAGTGATGAAATAAATGATGAATTGCATTTAATTTATGGAAGAGGAACTCCAACTAGAATCTAGAAAAGGTGATGGACGGATGGAAGAGTGTAGAATAGAAACCGTCGATAAGCAACATACGTCGGAGCAAACCGATAGTGTCCAAAATGATTGAACAAGTAATAAAAATTACTTCATTCATGAAAGCACAATTACCCAAACTCGTCCAACCGAATGTGGTAACACACATGTGCAGTGACATGGTTATGCTATCAACACCAACACATTTTGTAATCCTAATTCATGTCTTTGGTATCTATACCCATTAATCTCTTCCAAAATTATCAATGTGGGACAATGTAATTTAACTTTGCTTATGGGTCAAGGCCCACATGTCATTTCTAACAAAAAAATATAGAAGAAAAAATGAAAAAAGGCAAAAAAAAAAAAAAAAAAAGAACTACTGTGAGAAAGGAAAACGAAGGAAGCTAGAATACAAAGAAAATAGAAAAAGAATGCATTTAGGGTTAAAGTGGTAATTTGCATAGAGATGATATAAGCAGAATACCACCTTCAATTGGTCTTTAAACTTTTTTTTCTTTATGAATCTCCTTTATTTTCTTTCCAAATTGAATATTGATTTGGTGATTATTGTGTATTTGTCACATTTATTTTGTTTGAATTTCGTTGAATTGATTCTACTATGTCTTTAAATTGATTTTGGATTTAGGCTAATTGAGTTTATTGTGGTTTCAAATTTATTAGCCAACCAGTTTAATGAGTACTTCAAATTTATTAGATTTAGGCTAATTGAGTTTAATGTGGCTCCTATTTTATTAAATTTAGGGTTTAATTTGGCTTTTATTGAATTTGTTGGTTACTGTTAATTAATTTTGTTGTGGGAATGACAACATTTTAGGGTTTGCATGTTTGATATTAATTGATTGCACCTAATTGGTTTCACACCCTGTGTTTATTTCACTTTGTATTTATTTATTTCCCACTATGTATTTATTTATTTCCCACCCTGTATTATTTTTCACTTGTATATTATTTCACAATTATTTCTATTTCTCATCTTTCACATATTTCACCTAGTTTTGCTATTATTATTATTATTATTTATTTATCTATTTTTCAATTTTCATAATTGTAAAAATGTACTGAAAAAATGATTTGGTTTTTGCTAATTTTATATGGATACAAAAATTTGAGACTAGAAAGGAGTAATGTTTATTTATGGATTTTATGATTTAAATTCTATAAATATACGAAATTTCTCATTTTGAAATGTTATTAATAAATTGTTTTAAAAAATTATAAACAATTATGTATTTTGAAATGGGATTGACTAGTGTTTTCTTTGGAATTTATTAAATCTTTAGATACATGAAATTTTCCATTAAACACCTATGATGGAGAGATTAAAATATTAAAGTTTGATATTTTAATATTATTGAGGTGAATAAAAAATAATCTTTTGAAATAAAGAGTAAACTTCATTTTTCTAATGGCCTCTATATCACCCATAATTATCCATTCATGCTTAGTCTTTTTCTTAGATGTGAATTGAGAACCATGAGACATTTAAAATAAAAAAACAAATCAAGACTTTGTTTTGTGAATCATTGTAACTTAGTTTAAAAGATAAATTTTGGTAACCATTTTTATGCATGTTGTAGAGTGTTAACACCTTCCCTACACACAACTGACTTCTGAACTTAAATTTGAATTTACGTAGACCAATGTGTTTTATTTTGACCAATCACACCTTAATATAGTTGCTGGCAACTCCAAACCTATTATATTTTAAAATTAAGTCTGCTTAGTGAGGTCTTAGTTACTTGCTTTCTCGAGTAGTTAACTCTCAATTTAGGCAATGACCACCTTGTTGTTTTTAATATGTGTGCATTTGAGTTTTATCGTGAATATGACAATATGGTTATAAATATGTGACTAAGCTAGGCAATAAAGTTAAGATCATACAATAAAAGGAGCAGACTTAATCTTATGTGTTGCTTTATAACGACCCAACTCTTTATACTAAGCTAAGGTCATTACTCAAAAGACCAATAACAAAAGACACTTTATTGAAAAGAGAAAAACTAAAATATTTATGAAATTAACATCAAATAAATGTTCGAAAGACGTAAAATGTACAATTTTAGTAAAATACTGTGAAAACATGACATGCAGGTTCTAACAATTCTTTAAAACAATTAAGAATAAAATATTGAAAAACATATACATAGACGCTAAAGTAAAACTGAACCTCCATATGGCATGTCACTAGTCTTTCCTGTCGCTCGCCAGCTTAATAAGGTCGTAGGAGATGCAAAAGGAATGTTGGAGATCTGAATTCTTAATCTTGGTTCGAATCCTAAGCCTTAGGCCACTATAAGAATTTGGAGTTATCCCGATGAAGGAAAACACATCAGGATAGATGATGTCATAAAAGATGGGTTGTGTTGACGTCGTTACTAATGTGTTAGCAACAGGGCAATAACGACCCAATACCATGGCGATGTCATTGAAAGTCAGTATTTTAAAATTTTATTCCAATTTCTAACGATGTCATACAAGCCCACGTCGGCATATCTCCCCTAACGACGACGTCAGTGGGAATGGCATCGACAAAGCTGTAATATATTATTAAAATTAGAGAGCTATAGTGACGTTAGTGACGACGTGGTTGACCGCGTCGACAAAGGTTGTACCTTTCGTCATAATGACTAAAAGATGTTCCGATTGATTTGATGAAGAAATGTCGACGTCATAAGTGGCAGCATTGACATTAGGTGGCTTCTAACAATGCCATAAGTAGCTACATCATTAGAAGTCTGTTCTTGCGACGTGTTCATTGTGCGTCGTGAGAACCTTGGTTGTTTATTTGCGTTCATTTGAACACAGAAAGGCATAGAGAAAAAATGAAGAGGAAGGGAAGACGAAAGACGAAAGACAAAAAAGAGAGAGGAAGATTGAGTTGTTGTCGTCCTTGCTGTCGTTTCGTCCATCGCCATCTTTCGCCACCCACCGACCTCCTACAAGTAAAAAATGTCGTTTTGTATATGTTGGATATTGTGTGTGTATTGTATGTATATTGTATGTATATTGTATGTTTAAGGTTTAGGAATTGTGTATTATTGTATGTATATGTATATTGTAAATTGTATGTATGTTTAGGTTTTAGAGATTGTGTATTAATGTACGTATATTGTATGCTTAGGGTTTAGCGTTTGTATGTTTATGGTATATGTATATGTGTATTATGTATGTGTAAATTGTATATGCATATATTTGTAAGTTGTATGTGTAAATTGTATATGTATATATTTATAAATTGTATATATATGTATATACTTGTAAGTTGTATGTGTAAATTGTATATGTATATATTTGTAAGTTGTATGTGTATATTATATATAATGTATATATTTGTAAATTGTATATATATGTATATCTGTAAGTTGGATGTGTATATTATATGTGTATATTGGAAGGTTGTATTTATGTGTATTATGTATATTGAAATTGTTATTGTATATATGCTTATTGGTAGATTTTTAAATTAAAATTGTATATATATTGTACTTATGTTTTAAATTGTAAATTGTATGTATGTTTATTATAATTTTTAAATTTAAATTGTTATTTTTATGTGTTTTTATTATAAATAATAATAAATTTAAATTGTTATTTGTATGTATGTTTTATAAATTTTAAATTGAAATTGTTATTTGTATGTATGTTTATTATAAATTGTAAATTGAAATTTTTATTTGTATGTATGTTTATTATAATTAAATTATAAATTAAAATTATTGTATATATGAATAAGTTAAATTGAAATTCTTATTTATTTAGATTTATCTTAGCTCTTAGTTTATGAGAATTTGTTCGAAGTGTCAGCATTACAGATGGTATCAGAGAGGAACCTCTCCTAGTAAGATATGTTCGGGAATGAACCAAGCAAAAGCTAGTGAGCATGTAACGTCCCGAGTTTAGGAGGGAGACATGAATGAATAGGTATCACTTATGAATAAGAGGCATTCTGAAGGTCAGAAAGTAAGGGTTAAGAAAGACTTAAAAGAATTAAAAGTTAATACCTATACCAATAAGGTGCACCTCCTTTTCGGTGGCTCGATCATAGGAACTTCAAAGTTAAGTGTGCTTAGCTTGGATCAATTCTATGTTGTCTGATCTCTTGAGAATTTTTCTAGGATGCACGTAAGTGAGGCAAAGCATGCTGAAAGGACTTGTGTTGGTTTATTGAGAGAACTATCACTTTAATAAGCCTTTAAGACAAGTAAGGATGATGTTGTCAAGTTACAGGAGAATGTTGAGGATCCGAATTTTGAATCCTGGTCTGAAACTTGGGCCTAGGGCATTACAGCTTAACCTTATTAATATGTCTATTGTGCAAGTTTTCTCTTTTATCATGTCCAAATGTACGCAAAAAGAGAGGTTTTTTCTGGATAAGTTAAGGTCGAACATAGGAAATTCTGGGTAGTCTTAGATCATAATACTTATAAAAGTCTCATGCGATGTATAGTAAAATTATATCCACAATATTGCATATTTAATTCTGTTATTATTTACACTAAAAATGTATCATGAATGAAAAAGATGGTTATGTGTGAAATTGAACTTAGTTTGTATAAGCAAGAATAAGAAAGGAAAGTTTTTTTTCTTCATGACATGATACAAGGATAAGTAGTTTGTTGGAGCAATATAAATTTCATTGTTAATTCCAAATTAAGACAAGCATCTTCTTGAAGCTTTACTTGCTTACCTTTCAGGATGCAAATATTGAACTTGTCACGTAATTCACATCTAAACTATTTTGGTCTAATCTATTTTATATCAAGGCAGTAGCCTCTCGATGCCTTGTTGTCATACCCCACTCGCACTTTTGATATGTATGTTAAGGAGGGATCTAAAGATGTGATTATATTGCTACAATCTCTTCAACGCCTGCTTAGTGAGGTCTTAGTTACTTGCTCTCTCAAGTAGTTAACTGTCAATACCTAATTCATTCTTTTAAATAAAGTTGGTCATCGAGTGAAACTCTAAATAAACAAGATAAGTAATGAAAACATCCGAGTTTTCTAAAAACTACTACTTCTTGAAAAATTATGAGAAATAGCACACTTGGTCTTACATTTCAAACGTAGCACACTTTCAAAAAAACTCGTAATTTTATTTTTCTAAATGTTAATCTTGACTGATCTCCACATCGAGATGCTTCACAAATTTAAAAAACAACTCTTTCAATGTAATTTTCGATCCATCTCGGTAAAGATCGACACCAAGATTGTATGTTTTTATTTTTAAATTTCAAAACAAAGAGTTTTATCAAATGTTTGAAGCGAAATTACTTTGAACAATTCTATAGTTTAGAGCTAGACTTTAGGTTATGTTATTGTGTTTTCTATGAAATCTGAGGCGGATGGGAAAATTTGTAGTTGGTATTATGTTGTAGTTGGATGTAGAACTATATTTGACACTAATGCATGTGGTTTTTTCCCATGAATTAATCTCAGTAATCTCATCAATCTAGGCTTGTGCAAATGAGAAATCTCGGCCAAGATGAATGAAATTGCCCCAAGATTGATTGAAGGAGTCCCGAGATTTTAAGGTACATGTAAAGCCCTTATCTTGTGGCATCTCATTGTAATGTTTTCCGAGTTCAATTGGCAAGTCATGTTGTTCTTGGTCGAGATTGCCCTAAGATTTCTTTTAGTTTTAGGACAGGTTACTGATTGTACTTTGTTATGTGCGTTTTTTGTTTTGCAGATGCCTGTAATATTAAAATTTATGTTAATAATTTTGCTTACAAGCTTTTGTTCCTTGGGAGAGCCTCAACAAGAACAACCTTAAAGAAATAGGAATTTAAACTAATCTAGATTATATTTGTGTTAGCTATTTAATGGAGTGTTTATTGTGTGTCTATCAAACAAGTCAACCAACAACCACCTCAACTTATATTCTCAAATTTTGCCATAAATTCAACTTAACCACCATAAACTTATTAATATATGATGGAGAATCATCAAGACAAGGTGAAACTGATAAAGATTTTGAAGAGATAGAAGAAGATCGATCACCACAATGATATAAAAAAGAATTCAAATAAGTCATATCAAACACTATACCAAATTTTCATCGCTCCAAAATTGTTGCAAAGAAGATTAATTAATAAGGTCTTGTACACATAATTTCATATTTTTGGTAGCATGATAATTGGTTAATAATTAAACATAATGGCAATCAATTAGTTAATTAATTCTACATTTTAGGGAATATTAAAATTGGAGATCCAAAGGGAAAAAAACTAAAAACTCGAGACAATCTTAGGCTGAAATGAGCAGAGATTATCAACTTTTTAGGCTTTCTCAGTGCAATTTTGCTCGAGATGAACTGATCCATAATTTTTTTTGAAAAGATAAAAAAAAATTAGTTAAGATTTTGTGTAAGATTTGGAAAGATTTGAATAATTTTTTTGAAAAGATAATAAAAATTAAATAAGATTTGGAAAGATCATTTTAATAAGTAGAATCTACATCTGATGTCTACTGAGATGCACCGGGAAAATAAAAACAACCAAAACAATCAATAAGTTGGAAAATTTTAATATTTTAGGAAAATCTAGATGTTGATTTTGTCCGAGATTGGACCGAGAAAAACAGTTTTACGAGTTTTAAAAAATATGCTACTTTTGAAAAGTAAAACCAAAATTGTGCTATTTTTGTCAATTTCTCCTACTTCTTTGTGTCATTCATAACCCAAAGAACTCAACCGTGCGATAAGTAAAAAAATGGGGGAATGAAAATGAAATATCATTACATCCAAAATAAAATTAAAGCTTTAGGTCTCTCGTCCATGGAGTTTAAACTATCAATACAATTGAAGTATAAATTATAAATAGAAAAGAAAAGAAATGCGTCAAGTTGTATCTTTCACTCTAACCTCTCACCTAAAGCACATAGAAGAAATGTTTTAGGGATGAAATGTTCTTTCATGATAATTCACGCCCTAAAAATGAAGGATATTCCTTTGTATTTATAGGTGTTTTTGTGATGGAATTGTACATGGTTCTAATGTGTCATTAATTCCCTGACTTCTGAACACTGTCATGCGGCACTAATAACTTGTAGAAATATAAGTTATTATAGTCTTTTAAGTATATAGTTAGTGGAGTCTCAATGCAAGAAAAAGGAAGAAAATGCGTATTCAAATAGATAAAATAAATCAATTACACGTTACAAGTGACAAAAGAGCTTTATGTCTGCTTATCACGTTTTTCATGTCTAAGTGCAGAATTTTAAGCGAAAAAAAAAGATAAAAATAACCCAGTGACAAATGTCAAACGAGGAGACACTCGATCATCAAGTGATTAGAAGAATGAAGCTAGGCATTCAACATTACTAGCAGACAAAATAGTTGGCGTGAATGTCAAAAAAGAATGAAGTGACGTCTATGATACGAAACAACTTTTTCCGAAGAATTAATGAAGTCTAGGCTAGTGCTATCAATCCTCGCCTATAAATAGGAGGGTGCATCTTCAAAAAGAGTGTTCGAATTTACTAGAGAGCAAGCTCACTTTCATCTTTCACTTTTCCTTCTGTGTATTAAGTGAGAGCTTAGATTAAAGTTGAGAGAAAATTTCCTTACCATTTTCCCTCATTGTCTTAGGCAAAAAGCTGAGCCAATGAGTATAAGAAATCATACTCAGCTGCTCAACGCATTTCCTTGTACTTTCGCTTGTAATTTTTATCATTGTGTTTGTATTTGAACATCATGATCGAAAGGCCTAAAGTTTTAATTTAAAATGCAATTTTTTCTACTTTCATTCTCCCATTTCTTTATGTACTCATGAATATTAAATTCTAAGTAAAAAGGATTATAACGTAAGATGTAATCAATGCTAGAGAATATGAATATTTGTGTTATTTGTCTTGTTAAGTTAAATGCAGCAATCAATGCTTCATTCCATTTGAGAGAAAGAATGAAGTAATGATTGTTACCACTTCACAAAGTGATGACCTAGATTTAACTAAATAAGCGACGAAGAAATGTAGCAATGCATTCTTGTCGTCGAACTTATCCTTAATATACATATCAGAAAATGCAAGTGTGTGTGATAGTGAGGCACTGAGAGGTTGCTCTCCTTAATATAGGATGAGTTGTATATAATTTATTTAGAAGGATCAGATATAAATCATCTCTCAACTTCAAGTATTTTGATCCCCATAGGAAAGCAAGTACGACGAAGGCCGATACCAAGAGGTTGCTTCCTTTAAATATGAAGTTAACAAATGCTTCGTATTGCCTCAACGCATTGGTCACCCTTATACCTAATTATTTAGATATTCCTGCATTACCTTCACCAATATACACTAGAGTTCACAATCCACAAAATTCCTCAATGCCATATCTATCTTGCTTCTCCAACGCACATAGTGTAAATATATATAGTAGATAATACTGCTCATAAATTTATACTATTTAGACACCACATGATTTTAGAACGCATGATTAATCCTTTAAGATTACTAATTTCCTAAGTTCAATCCTGACTTACCCAAGAAACCTCTCTCTTTGCTTACACTTAGGTAAAAAATAGAAAAACTTGTACATAAATGATAAATTTTCAATGTTAGTAACGCATAGGTAGAATTCAACACCTTTTATCTCATGAACCTAGCCTAGACGCTTAATCTAGTCACATACTTAGAGCATAATTAGAATGCATTCACGAAATAAAAAATCTGGCACCAAACATATCATGTCGTCCTTCTTGCTGACAATCTTACGAACTCTTCTTGTCTTCTTGCGATTCAAATTGTCTGGTATCTTTTCGTTGGTTGACGTCTAAGATGATCCCTTTATTTCTCTTTTTGCTTCTTTGTACTGAAACTTGCGTTAAGACAGTAAGCAGTGATAAACAAACATTTTATCTTTTATGACTTACATATCACGTTGATCTTATTTCCATATGCTTAGCTACACATTATTCTTCATTATATCACAATTTTACTACATTATCCTACTTAAAAGACTACAATAACTTGTACATACAAGTTATCACTAGTCATCGAAACATTTTAAGTATAGAAAATCAAACAAGTTTGTGTATAAAAGCACTTTTGACATTAATTTGTGTAACATTTTGAAATATAGAAACCAAATAGAAACGAGTCCTCATACTTACGGACTAAATTTTTTTTTTCCTTTTATCATACCATTTTCTTTTTTTCCCAATTTAGTTCTTTAAAAAAAATGAAATCAATGAAATTAAATAATTTTTCAAATTTGTATATTGTAATTGTGTATGAACGGTACAAAAAAATTGTGTAGAGAAAAGATTAATTTTTGTATCGTTATCTAGTTCTATGAAAAAATAAAATAAAATCTAATGCGAACAAAACAATTATTAGAATAACAACCTATTTTAACAATGATGTAACTAAATAAAGTTTAATTGCCAAAATTCTACAAATCTGTAAGTTTTGGGGTCTATTTTGATCTCTTAATTGCAAATATGATGCTTAAGATATATTACTTGTATAATAAAAAAAATACTAGAAAAAACTTAAACAAGAAGTAAAATAGTTTGCACCTCACATATTGACTAATATAATCCGACTACATTCTTTTCTTTTTTATCAAAATTGATTAAATAACAATAATAATTTTAATGCCATAGAAATTATATAATATGTGAATGTAGTGATAATGAGAATACTAATAGATGTTACTAAAGGTAGTGATCGAACTAAAGAATGAGCGTGGTTATTGACCTCTCTTTGACAATCAAAGGAAATTTATAATATGAAAATCTTACAACTACTATTATGATGGTGTAGCAACAGCTGCAAGTTTAGGTCAACTCACAGGGAAGGGCGTTCAGTTTCGTTAGGCTATTTTCCTAGTTATAGCGGTAAGGAGGAATTGTTTGGTGGATAAGGTGCAAGAAAAATAATGTGGTAAGTGTGAATATAACCTAGGTTAGAAGTGATTTAGTTTTCAAGAGCGAGAGATTCCTATGTAGTTTTAGTCATCAATTTCTATTGATTAATTGAACATGTAATTGATTTATGTATACACTCCCACTTGCCTCTACAAAAGATGACAACTAGCTAAGAACGAACCAATGGAGTGACCTACACTATAAGAAATAGCCCTTTTTATAACAGGATATATATAAACAGCCATTAAAAATAAGGTGTGTGGTCAATTAAAATTTGCCGCTCAAAATTTTAGTGTTGTGCTTTTTAAGTTTTTTTTTTTTTTTTTTAATTTTATTTTACACTTAGTCTTTGCTTACAATTCTCTTCTTTATAATTTGTAAATTTCAAATCCTTACTTTGTCCTCTCATCCTTCAATCTCTTGTTCTCTAAAATTTCAAATTTCCAATACCTGTCACATTCTGTTGGTTACTTCTTTGCTAACTCTAATAATGGTTGTCCGTAAGGGATGAATTTGTGATAGCTTTGGCAAAAGATTCGGTAAAAGAGGTTGTTGCAGTGGACCATGGTTATTGTGGGCGTTGTTATGTAGCAAGTTGTGATGATACGGAAAAGTTGGTTCCAGTCATTAAGCTCGATCGTATTGTCAAAGAAGGGCTTAATCACTTAAGAAAATTTTCCTCCATTCGCTCACTCAAAACTCTTATATTCCTTGCAAAGTAACCGAAAAATGTATTTGATCCCCATACTTAGGTCCTTGTTTGTTCGATTTATGGGGTTCTTGACTTGAATGATATATGGAAGAAATTGTGTGCTTCTTAAAGATGACGTGATTGGGTATTGTTAGTTTGAAGAATAGTTGCCATAGACTATAATGTCTATCCTTCAACCATTACTATGGAAAAACTAGAGGTCAGTTTTATAACATTCTTGTTTTTTATTTTCTATTTTTGTTTTTAATTTTTTCTGTTTCTGTTTTTAATTTTTTAAGAAACAAACTGTTTGATAACGCTCCATATTTCTCTGTGCTCAAAATATTAAAGATCCGTGGGAACAGAAAGAAAAAAGTTTCTATTATTCCGTTATTTTTTTTTTTAATTTTGAGATTAATTGAGTAGAAGAAAGAGGAACTGATAATTATGGGGGAAATGGGGGGATTTGTGTCATTTGATTTCAGTGGAGCCCTGAATGCGTTTGAGAAAGTGGTAGTGGTGAAGCACGAAGAAGATGAAGTGATTGAATAAGAAATGTCTGTATGTATGTAATATTCTTTTGTCTATTTTGAATATTAGTTAGTAACATGGGAAATTTTTCATTTTATTTTAGTACATAAAAATAGTGGAATTTATATAAATAGAATGATATGAATTTGTATTCAAATAGAATCTCGTATTGTATGATTAAAATAGTTGTATGATCGCAATTTATAGGAACATGAAAGTAAGCACACCAAACTTTCCTAGTAAACATTATATAACTAACTCTTAGATGATTTTAGTATTTAAATAATTCAAAAAACATATATAAAAACTAAACTAATCAAACGTGGTTAATTTGGAAATATACTATATTTTACATCTAAAAAAAGAGTATTTTTAAAAAAAGCAAAATAAATTAAAATATTTATAAGTTATAGCAAAATTTTGAATTCTATATTGATAGTCTCCTATCATTATAGCATATCAATGACTATCACTAATAGAATTTGCTATAGATTCTAAATATTTTGTAAAATTTACTATTTTTAAAAATTTCCTTCTAAAAAAGAATAATTTCACCATAACAAACTTTCAGCACCAACCAAATTGAAATTTTAAGGTGTGAAAATCAAAGATCATTTAAAAGCTTGATTAACATTAGAATTTCATTTTCGTTATCTTCATAACTGTTCCAAGTCTCACCAATCTTTACCTCATAAAACATCTTTCTTCAAATTTCACATTACTAAACTGTTCGTAATTTGTCATAATCAATCACTCTTTGATCCTAAACCCTTCTTCACTACTCTACATACAAACAAACAAAATTTTAGAGGATGAGTTGAGAAAAAAGAAACAAATTAAAAAAAATGTTATTATATAAAAAAAATATTGACTTTACATAGTTATAGCCCGAAGTTGTATTAAAAAAATGTTACAGTGACAAACTTAAAAGTTTACAAAACATTCTATTATAGGTGTAAGATCATTATATAAAATAACCTGAAAACATCTATGAAAGCCAAAAGGATTGATACCTTAGTTTGACAACATTTGTCAAAACATATATACATCTCTTGTTAATGCAAAATATTGTTGCAATTCTTAAGGAAAAAAATTGAGTAAATGAATTGAGAAAAAGAATACACAACAAAGAAATTAACATAAACAATAAATAAACTAAGAAAAATGAATTAAGATTTTGGAAAAAAAAATAGTAGAGGATAGCCCTTTATACAGTTGAGTTGGAGAGATGACATAACTATTGAAATTTCATTATTAAATATAATTAAATGTAAAATTATTAATTATTTAATTAATATTTATATATTAAAATTAAAAAAAATTCTAATCCTCTAACCTTTCTACTTTTTTCTTTATTAACCTTATACCATCTATTTTAAATATTATTTTTATTAATTTAAATGTTCATAACTCTTCAAATTTTTTTATTAATATAATTAAATGTAAAATCAGTAATTATTTAATTAATATTTAAAAATTCAAATAAAAAAACTTTATGTATTTCATCTTTATCCTTCTACTCTTTTTCTATTGAATTCAATAGTTAATTTTCCTAAATATTGGAAGAGAAATTGCACTAATTAATTATAAATACAATAAAATGAAAAATGTCAATTACAATAAAACCAAAGTTGTAATAAGTAAATCTAACTTTTAAAAATGGCACAATGGAGAGAAAAGGTTTTTCCTTTGTAGCCATTTTTATATATAGTATAGATGTTCTTGAATACAACTATACAAGTGTTCATCATTATTTAACACTAAAATAATTGACGTCTTTTTCCTATGTTATGTTTTATCTAGTGATAAAAATGTGGTGTAGAAATGGTTCTAATGTAATTGGAGATGAATCATGGCTTCATTGAAGTCCATATTTGTTGCCAAACTAAAGTTTGTATTAGAAAAAAGTTGTGTGATGATTGATGAAGTTTTCTTTTTCCTCATTGATCAAGTTTTGGATTGTTGTAACAAGTTATAATTGTGGATTTACCCAACAACAAGGCTTCAACTTGTGCTAGGTGAAATTTTTTAACCACCTTTTTGGTAGAGCAATTAAGGATGATGTGGGTGTATTCATCTGTTATATGATTGAGAATTGTAAGGAAAACATGCCCGTTTAAAATATATACCAATAGCATTAATGTAGGACATTATTAAGAAAATAAGAAATAAAAAATAATTATCAAACACATTTAATAAATAAATCTTGTTTAAGAAATAAGGAATGAATCGTTTACAGTATTTAATAAATACTGAATCAAAGTCGAATTTTGAAGTGGACAAAAAACATAAGCTTAAAGAAACAATAAACAAAACCCTAATTTAACTCAATTGACAATAAACAACAATATATTTACTTCTAAAACATAAAACTAAACATTATTATTTTACCTTAATTTATACAGCCTTCACTCAAAAGATATCTCGTACATTTAACTCAATTGACAATAAACATCAATATATTTACTTCTAAAACATAAAACTAAACATTATTATTTTAGGAATCTTAAAATAGAATAGATTAGAAATCTTTATAATTAGTATTATTCACATTCATGATTATCGATTTAAGTATTCAATTCATTAATCCTTCTTTCCTTCCCATATTCACCGTTGCATTCTTCTCTCATTATTGTCTGAAAATCTCAGAATCTCTCCCACGATGATGGGTTCCTTGATGAAGAACATTGCTTTCTTTTTCTTCTTCGATTCACTTCACTCATTTGAATTTTCGTCATGGCAGCAGAGGAATGTGGTGAGTTTCTCCATTTGCCGATCGCATTCAGGGCACTTGAAATTTTCC
>JBBPDI010000023.1:23613713-23637210 GCA_037974545.1 Cucumis variabilis | reverse complement strand
GTGTCCATGTAGTATTGTTCTATTATAAATAAGTTTGATAGAGTTTGTCGTCTGTTTAATTTAATGTATGCTTCCAGTAGTAAAATTAATGGTTGCCTATGAAATATAATATTTAAATTGCCATTTTATATCGTCAATGTTGAGGTTGTACATGTTTGACTTACTGATTTGTGTTTCATCATTTCAATTGTTAGTATGGCAACTTCGTCATGTGCACCGAAGCATGTGTGGACAAAAGAGAAGGAGGGAACCCTCGTAGAGTGTTTGGTGGAGTTGGTCTCAATGGATGGATGGAAGTCGGACAATGGCACGTTCAGACCAGTCTATCTGTCCCAGCTTCTTTGGATGATGGAGTCCAAGTTACCGGGCTGCAATGTATGTGCCACTACTGTGATTGACTGTCACATAAAGACGTTGAAGTACTTCTACCAGGCAATTGCAGAATTACGGGGATCCACATACAGTGGGTTCGGCTGGAACGAGGATGCAAAATGCATAGTGGCTGAGAAAGACTTGTTCGACAACTGGGTCAGTGTGTGTGAAAAGTATAACTGTACATTGTTCTTAATTTTTACTAACATTTGACACTAGTCTCTAACATTTGGGTTTTCGTTCATGTATGCAGACTCATCCTGCGGCCAAAGGGCTCCTTAATAGACCATTCTCATTTTACGATGAATTGTCTTACATATTTGGAAAAGATAGGGCAACGGGAGCGCGTGTAGAGTCCTTTGTGAACTTCGATTCGAACGTTCTATCCTGGTTTGAGGCCTTTGCACACATGGATCTTAACGATATGAAAATTCCTTCCATGTTCGACCATAGATTTAACATGACCCTTGACGATATCGCACGACCTAGTCGAGCAAGTGATTCTAGGACGTGTTCGAGCGACTCAAAGCAAAAGCGGGGAGGCAGAATGTGGACACAGTTGATGTCATTGAGGATGCCATGGCTTGCCAAACTGACCAATTGAGGCTCATTGCAGAGTGGCCGCGTTTGGCACTCGAGGATGATAGCACTACCCGTAAGGCTGTCGTTCGAGCATTGCGTGTCATACCTAAGCTTAATAGGTTGAAGAGGGCGCAGTGTAACTGAGTGCTGATGAACAATTTAGCTGACATGAAGGGTTTCCTCAAATTTTTAGACGACGAGAAGCTTGACTACTGCACGGTGATCCTACGAGGCACTAACTGATTGTTTCTTTCACCTTCTACGAAATATTGTTAATATTTTTTTATGACTCTATCTGTTAACTGTTGTTGAATTACTTTTGTAATGACTCTGAACTTTCATATTTGTAGTTTCGATTATGTATGCTTGGTTAATGCAGTTATGTATGGAGTAGTTCATTTCCTATCTATCTATCTATCTATCTATCTATCTATCTACATTCCTAATCATGTTTCCGCTTTTACGCGGTGCGTCACAAAAAATAATTTAAATTGTGAATAATCAAATGTAAAAAATAATCGCCAACTAGTTCATATGGACGTTACCAATGCACGAATTAGATTAATTGCTTCACGCAACGTCGGACGATTTTGTAAACAAAAAAATCATTCAATTTTTCTATTGGATTTTAAATATGAATTCATAAAAAAAAATAAAATTACAAAAAAAATAAAATACATCACATTAAACCCAACATAACCCTTCCCCCAAACACATCTTATCATAAAACTATCATAACACTACCTAAATAACACTTCCCCCAAACACATTATCATAAAACTATCATAACACTACCTAAATAACCCTTCCTCCAAATACATCTTATCATAATAACTATCATAACACTACTCACATAACCCTTCCCCCAAACACATCTTATCATAACACTACTCACATAACTCTTCCTCCAAACACATATTACTATAAAACTAGGTTTATCATAACACTAGTTTTATCATAACCCTAACCCCCCATAACTCAACCCTTACCCCAAACACACTCTAAAATATTATACAGGAGCCAAATGGAATGCTAAAATATTATACACGAGCCAAATGAGATGCTAAAATATTACATGAGTCAAATGGGATGATAAAATATTATACATGAGTCAAATGGAATACTAAAATATTATACAACAGTCAAATGGGATACTAAAATATTATACACGAGCTAAAGGGATGCTAAAATATTATATACGAGCCAAATGAGATGCTAAAATACTACAGGAGTCAAATGGGATGCTGATACTAAAATATCAGGGATACTAAAATATTATACAAGACTCAAATGAGATACTAAAATATCATACATGAGCCAAATAATTAAAATTAATAGGCCAAATGGGTGCAAATAATTAACGCAGATGCAAGAATGTAAATAATTCAAATGAATAATTATTAATTAATACAACAAATGAAGAATTTACACAGAGGGCAAATGGGTGCCAAATAATTACCGTAATGAATCATCAACCATTAAATTGACTATTTTTTTTAAAAAAAAAAAACTTACCTTGCAAACAGACTTACCTTAGCTTCTTTTTTTATCCTCTCAAATTCTTCCAAATCACTAGCAAATGAAAATACCTTTTCTCTCAAAATCTTCCCCCGAAATCTCTCCCCTTAGAAAAACAAATCTCCAAGGTTTAGGGCGAGATTGATAGTATTATTAAGTGAAGTGGAGTGAAAGATTACGGATAGAAAGTGGAAGAAGGAGGGAGGGTGGGAGAAAGTGAGAGAGTCGAGAAAGTGGGAGAGTGAGACTGAATGAACCTGGTAACGAGGAAGAACAAAAATAGGGGGTGGTTGAGAAAAAATAGGGAGAGAAAACAACCCTTTCTTATTTTTATTTTTTATTTTATTTATTTATTTATAATTTTGTTTTTGTTTTCATTATTTGTTTTTTAAAACATAAATTTAAAATTTAATATTTAAAATTTAAATTTAAATTTAAATTCAAATTCTTTTATAAAAAATAAAAAATATAGGACAAAATATGATATATACACAACTAAATAACTTTCGTTTAAAAACTCCATTCTCTACCCTAGATACACTTTAGTTTTGAAAGATAGTGGGTAATTATTATACTAAAACAATATAGAATATGTCATTTTATAAGAGTTTGCAACTAACATATATCTTTATTTCTCTATAACACACGAGACCTTTTTTTAGTACAATGGTGGATGAAAGCTCTCACCCTTTTGTCGATCTATATCTATCAACAATAGATAATAGTAAATATTCAAAGTCTAAAATAAAAATTAATATTTTATTATATTTAAAATAACGTCTTTCTTTATTATATTTTCTCGTAAGATATTGTGTGGCTTGAGATTTCATCTCTTGGCCTTTAAATCTTAACCTAGTATTGTGAACTAATAAAATAATAAATAATAAATAATAATAAAGAAAGAAAAGTAAAGTGAGAGATTAATTCAAATCATAATTAGTATATAATCTCTGATATTTATAGTTTGATGTGTTATAATAGAGTGACTTATATTAATAGTCCATATTCGGAGTGTTGATTATTTTGATATGTGTTATAATAATCTATGATTGAAGTGCAGATTATTATAGTTTGAATTATAACATTAAATGTAGGTTATTTTAGATCGTGTATAATTTTTTGTACCATTATTCTTTATCAATCAATTTCATTTTTTTTTAAATTGTGTTTATTTATAATTATTAGTAATATAAAAATAATCAATTTTTACCTTACTAGTTAATTTGTTTAATAAATTGATATTTTGATTTTACTAGATTTTGAAGATAATATTTTTTCTATAACTTCAAATTAAAATAAATTATTATTTTAATCTTGAATTGGAAAATTATAATTTTTCTATCAATTTATATTTAAAAAACAAAAATAAACATTTTTAAATATAGCAAAAAAAAAAATTGAAACTATTACAAAAATATATCTATGATAAATTTTTTAAAAAATCATAAAGCTTGAAATTTAATTAGTTTTTGTTTAGCCACTCAATTTTTTCCAACATTGTAATATTTAAGTTTAAAAAATAATATAAGTCTTCAAGCTCGTTTAATTGACCAATAAAAAAGTGATTAAACTAAATTGGGGATATTTACACATACTTCCTCGATCAATATACTTAATTGTATAATTGCAGTCCAGTGGGCTGTTATTTTATACAAAAAATGTGGCATAAATTTATTTTCAGTTCTTCCTATATATAGTAGGGGAATTTACCAAAAGAAGCAGTATATGAAATTTATTTGATATATATTTAGCACTATATATATACATACTAGCACTATCTCCTAAAATGAAGAAAACATTAGTTTTAAACAAAGAATAGAAGAAATATAATTTTAGAAATATAATCTAGTAATAATAATAATTTTAAAAAATTCTAAAAAAAAAGAGGAATGAGAAAGTGTATTTTAAAAAATATTATCATAATTAAACTAGGAATGATTTAAAAAAAGGTTTTTTCAAGAATCCATTTTTTTAAAGGTATTGTAATAACTGCAGGGGCGGAGATATGAACTCGGGACCTCTTGTCCACAGGTACATATAGGTGCCAGTTCAAAAATTCATTTTTATTTAAACCTTTTCGATAACTACTTAAAGTAAAAACACAAATGTATTTGACAACTCTTTTTAAAAAGTATTTTTATATATAAGTTTTGTTCAGTTTGTTATATATAATAAAAATGTTTTTATTAAATTTTTCAAGGTTTATAAGTGGCAATCAAAGGTTAGTGGCAACGGTCGTTGTAGTTGATTACCGAATGTTTGTCGATGGAGTCACCAAAAGTGGTGGTCAGAGATTTACTGGCGAGGTTCACCAAAGTTGATGTCCAAAAGTTGTTCGATGAACTTTCCAACTCTTGAAACAAACGCTCCCTTAAGGTTGAATAGTAAGGGCATGTGGGTAATTCAAAATCTTAATCTTAATCTCAAACTAAAACTAAACCTAACTCAAACAAAGAGAGACTTATTATAGTATCCAATCTACCCGACTCTTATAAAAAAATCCAATAAATAAAAATTACACTTTATATAAACAATTAATAAGACAAGAAAGAGATGAGAGATGCAATAATATATATTAATATAAACAATATTAAAGTTGTAAAAATTGTTCGTAACCAAAATACGAAATCGAAAAAATATAATATTGAAATAATAAAATGAAATATAAATAAATATCATTATGGATCCTGGATGACTCCAATCGATTGTGCCAAATTGCAAATATGTCTGGATTCATGGACTTCAGGTTCATTGTTGCATATGTTTCAATTACTCTTATATAAGTATAATATAATCCAGAAGATGAAGTAGATAACTTTTCTAATATACGTTTTTCATTTGAGACAGCAAATATAATATAAAGTTATTCTATCTCAATGAGATAACCATTGCAACGTAAATCTTTAAAACTTAATAGATTTTTCTTTGATTGACTAGAGAACAATGCATTATCAATTGTGAATTTTGTTCCTCTAGGCAAAACAATATTTGCTTTTCCAAACCCTTCAATCAGGTTTGTAGAACTTGATAGTATTGACTTTTGCTTCTAGCATTGTTAGTTTGGAAAAATATTTTTTACTTGTAAGTATTGTGTGCGTAGTTGCATTGTCTGCCAGAAATATATTTTCATTGCTCATTTTTTTTATCAAATATGATAATCTCTTTAGGAGATTCAAAATTTTACCACATCCAAATTTGTCATACTAAATGGGCTAAATATATTATCAATTTGATATGCAAATATGCTTCCACATTTTTCTCTTTTTTGGTTGAGTTTTTCTTTTTATGACCATCATTCCATGTGGTTCTTTTGAGATTTGGATGATTATAACGACCAACCATGAAAAATAATTATTTCTTATAACATATAACAATTGTCAAATTCACAACATTCACTTTAGGAAATGTGTTTGTTTCAGTTGGTCAAGATTGATTATTTTCATCCACCGCTATTTAAAATTTACAATATTCACTTTAAAAAAATGTTGTTCCTTTAGTCGATTGATGTTTATTATTTTTCAACCAATAACTCGTTATCTCATTCAACCACAACAAGAAATTAAGATAATATTCTTCAAAATATTTCTCTCGATATTGCTATTGCTGGAGCATATCTGAAATATAAGATAATTGCTTTCTGATGATCATATTCTGAATGACATTTCAATGTATCAAACTTTTACTATTAGAATCAAATAATAGAAATTTAATATATATCAAACATGCAAAATAATATTTATTTTATTAATTATAAAGAGTAGGAGAAAATTGATATACCGTTAGGATGACCAGAGGAAACGATCTACCTTTAACGAAATATGAAAATCGAGGAAATATAATATTAAATAATAAAATAAAATAAAATAATATAAGTAAATGAAATAATTAAAGAAATAAGAAATTAAGAATCTCATAAATTCTCACTTTCTCCAAATGGAATCCTCTAGAATTGTTAAGCATGATGTGGCATTACATGGCCACTAAGAAGTCATGTTTGCTTGACATACAGTAGACACTAAGTAACTATGTTTAGTTGACCTGTGGCTATGACCATTAAGCACTAATGAATAATATACTGGAGATCTATATTCTATCTTAATATTTATAATAAAAACAATAATTATTTACTCCTAAAATTTATAAGTGTACCAATGCATTAGGGAGGCCCCTACTGAGCTGTTATTGCTAGCTATTGGGGCCTTGGGTACAAATCAAAGTACTTTATCTATCTTAATAGGGCCAAATGGACCATACAATGACATGACCATTTTAATAATTAATCCTTCTTCAACTTCTCTTTTCCTCCTCTCATTCCTACCAATATATGAAATATTTCTTTTTAAATGTGTCATTGTTTTGTTACCTAATAATTTGGAAATATGTGGAGTGGTATCTTTTCCTTAAATTTTTCTTTTCCTCCAAAAATCCTTAGGAAAAGAAATTAAAGCTAAAAAAAAGATGTCAAATTTTGAATAGAATTTCAAATGCACGTGAAAAATTATATCATTAGAAATGGTGGAAAAAAACACTTTTTATTTTATTATTTCCTTTTCATTTTTCTTCTAAGAATAGGTTAACCTAATCACAATTCAATTCACTATATCTTTCGTTTATAATCCTTAAAAGGAAAAATAAATTATTGTAAAAAATTCTAAAATTAAGAAAAAACCATATTCAATAATTTATGTTAGGTATGTAAAAGTCTAGTATAGAGTAGTAAATAAGTCATAAACTATAAAATACAAACAAAGTAGTACGAACTAACATTAACGCCATGTTTACAACTTTACTATTAAAAAGAAAAAAAACTAGTCTAGTCGTAATTGAGTCAAATAAAATTTCTTTAACAATGTTAACTACCAAGAAAAACCCAATCGTATGTATAAGAAGAAACACATCAATGCTACTTATTATTTATTTTCAATTTGTGCTCAATCGATCATTGACCTATCCAACATATGCTTTTTAAAATTTACAGATATATTAGACACAATATTAAAAAAATTTTTAGACTTATTATACAAAAACTTCAATTTTATATATATTTAGTTATTTTAGTCTTTTTTTCTAATATCTTAGGTTATGTTAGAAACAAAGTTAATAGTTTGGAGACCTACTAGACACTTTAAAGTCTAGGGACCTATTAGACAAAATAGAAAGTTGAATAACCAATTGAATATTTTAAGAATTTAAAGACCCATGAGACACAAGCCTAAACATTCAAAGACAAAACTTCTAATTTAACATAAACAGTTTAACTAATTCTATTTTGTTGAGTTGATGGTTAGACGTCAATCTTAGATTAAAAGATTAGAAGTTAGAATATGAGTTCCACGATGCAACACATCTTATTAAAAAATAGAAGAGAATCGTGAGAATGACCAAATAAAGGATAACAAATTAGAAAATAACAAATCTAAAAAATATTTTGATTTATAGCAAAACCACCTGATGTGGACATTTTTTTTTTACTTTTTTACAGTCAATTTTACCCTTGTATACAGGAAAATTCTTATCTGACAGATATAGTGTATTTGCAAATCATTCAGTTTTGAAAAATATTAAATAAATATATATTTTCGAGATGGATTTGATTGAATCAACATCTCCTATATTTATGCTTGCAATTTACATCAGATTTTCATATTTGTAGGTTTTAAATGAAGTAATTAACCATTTATTTAGTTGTGGTTGTTAAAATTAAAATTGTATCTTACCCCTATAATTATGATGCATTTAATGTATATATGATTATTCTAAGAAAATTTTGATTTTTCCCTATAACCGTGCTACTTGATTGATTTTTCTAAATTTTTCATATTTTGAACAACAATTTATTTAACATAATAATAAATTGAATTTAAAATTGTATCTTACCCCTATAATTATGCTGCATTTAATATGATTATTCTAAAAAAAATTGATCTCCCTCTACAATCGTGCTACTTGATTGATTTTCCAAAAATGATGCCAAACATAATTTAAAAATTTTAGAATTATCTTTTAATATCATTTATCTATTTTCCATAATTTTTATTTAAAAATAGATTTTAAATTTTGATTTAAAACCGCCAAAATATTAAAATTGATTTAAAAATTTATAAAAATAGGTATTGTTAATAATAATTTGAATTTAAAATTTTATCATTCTTAAAGTCGTGCTAAGATTATCCACTTATGTTATTAAAAAATATATCATCCCCTAAAATTATGCTATATGCTTCATATCTCTCAAATAATAACAAATATAAATTTAATATCTTCAGATAATTTATATTCCACAATATTTATAAAAAATTTGAATATTTTATTTTTGGAAGGAATTAATTGAGAAGAGAGGATTTGTTTTATTTAAATTGGAAAAGAAAAAAGGAAAATGAAGATATTTAAGGGAAAAGAATAATATAATAGTATTTAATAATAATAATATTATTATTATTATTATTATTATTTTAAGTATACCTCTTCGTCCGTGTTCTTCGTACATCCCACTATTCATTCTCTTCTTCACTCTCACCAAACGCTAGCCACCAACAACACCTCCATCTCTATTCAAGTATTCTCTGTCCAGTCGATATCTCCACCTTTGTAGCCATCCCTTCTGTCTGTTGATAGGGAACTAAGCCGCAAGGAAACATCTCCTCGGCTACACACCACTAATTGCATTTTTACTTCATTCAAAGTCGATCGCCTTTGCGCCGCTTATTCTTTCGTGTGTAGCACTGTAAGGTTACCAACCTCAAATATCGAATAAAATACCCTTACCAATCGTAAATATCAAATAAAAAACACTCAATGGCAAACAGAGGCGGTACTCTGGAGCTGTTATTTATATATAAATGCCAAAATGTTCACATATCACAATATCAAGCTAAATAAAGATGAAAGAAAAGCACAAAAAACATACCAACCTCCCTTTTACAGAATAAGAAAGTCCTGGCGGCTACAGTAGCCTATCCCCCTATCTTTCATAAAAGAAAAACGTACCTCCCCTTCCCTTTTTTTTTCACTATTTAAAGCTACCCTTAAAATTACTCTCCTGTGGGCCCTACTCTGTATGGACTTTTCACTTTTTTACTCCACTTCTCTTCCTTGCTCGTTAATAATAATTGCATTCTCCTTTTTACCCTTTCTCACATATGTATGAATGATGGGCGACCTCACAATACCCCTCGGTTCTAGATTTATCTTGTCCTCAAGGTGAAAGGTGGGAAATTGCTGGATCATGTGGTAAACAGCTTCCCAAGTCGCTTTAGTCTCCGAAAGATCTTTCCACTTCACCAACCATTCATTCCCTCCTAAGTCTTTGTTCCAGCGAACTTCCAACACAGTTCTCGATCAAAGTTGGAGCTCAAATTCTTCGGTTAGCATGGGTTGTTGCCACTGTGCCACCTGCTGACTTTCTAGCTTGAGTTTCAGTTGAGAAATATGGAAAACATTGTGTATCACAACCTCTAGGGGAAGTTAAAGTCTATATGCTACTTCACCTATTTACTCAATTATCTTATATAGACCATAAAACTTAGGAGATAATTTTTCACTCCTCTTGCATGCTAAAGAATGTTGCCGATAGGGCCAGAGTTTCAAATAAACTTCATCTCTCACCCTAAATTTGAGTTCTCTTCTCTTTGTATCCGCCATTTTCTTCATTCTATTCTGGGCTGCACTCAAATTCTCCTTCAAGGCATTCAAAGCTAAGTCTCTTTCTTTCAACATGGCTTCCACCTCATCGTTCAGTGTCTTCTTACTACCATAGGAAATCAGAGGAGGTGGTTGTCTTCCATATACTATCTCAAATGGGTTGCTTTTCATAGAGGCATGGAAGGTGGTGTTATACCACAACTCTACTCACGGAATGAACTTATCCCAGTTATGGGGTTGTTCATTACATAAACATCTTAGATATGTTTCTAAACACTGGTTAACTCTTTTGGTCTGCCCATCGATCTAGGGGTGAAAGGCGGTACTCCTCTTCAAAACTGTCCCCATAGTGGCAAATAATTCTTTCCAAAATTGCTGATGAAGATTTTATCTCGGTCAGAAATAATCGACTTAGGAATGCCATGCTTACTGATGATTCTATCAATGAACACTTTTGCTACTCTTTTGGCTGTGAATGGGTGATTTAGAGTGATGAAGTAAGAGTACTTGTTGAGTTTATCAACTACTACCATAATTACATTCATTCCTCCTGCTTTGGACAACCCTTCAATGAAATCCACGGACCATTCTTCAAGGATTTTTTTGAAATTAGAATGGGTTGTAGAACCCTTGCTGGTT
The DNA here is from genome assembly GCA_037974545.1 of Cucumis variabilis. Classification (NCBI taxonomy): domain Eukaryota; kingdom Viridiplantae; phylum Streptophyta; class Magnoliopsida; order Cucurbitales; family Cucurbitaceae; genus Cucumis; species Cucumis variabilis. The sequence goes on along the minus strand of JBBPDI010000023.1, from coordinate 23,626,458 downwards.
TAGTTGCCTCGTATTTATTTCTCTGGAAAATCTCACATTGTTCAACATATCTCTTTACATCCGTTTTCAACCCTTTCAATGTAGTTCCCTGTTCATCCTTTTATAGGTTCTTAGAAATCCAGAGTGGCCTCCTAGTACAGAGTTATGAAATGTGTGCAAAAGGTTCGATGTCAATGATGACTGTTTCGATAATACTATTCTGTTCTTATACCACAGTTTGTCATTCTCCCAACGATATTTTCTTGTCTCATCTTTCCTTTGTTTTAGCTCCTCTATAATACTCTTAAGTTCATCATCTTGTTGTACTTCTTCAATTACTATCTCCATGTTCACAATACCTGTAGTATTCATAGTGTTAAGTTCCAGTGGTTGTACTACTCGAGACAATGCATCGACAACCTTGTTATGAGGTTCAGGTTGATAAAGAATCTCGAAGTCATATCCCAATAGCTTAGTTAGCCATTTCTAGAATTGAGGTTGAACCTCTCTCTGTTCCAAAAGGAACTTTAAAGCCTTCTGGTCGGATATGATAGTAAATTTCTTCCCTAATAAGTAATGTCTCCATTTCTGCATAAAGAGCACCACTATCATTAATTCCCGCTCATATATCGACTTTGCTTGTGCCTTGGGAGATATTTTTTGGCTAAAGAACGCGATATGATGCCCATTCTGAGACTATACATCCCTTTATCCTATTCTCGATGCATCTGTCTCCAATATGAATGACAGGTTCCAATCAGAGAGCGCTAAAACGAGTATTGTTGTCATTGCTATCTTCATCTTATTGAAAGCAGTTGTGGCTTCTTCATTCCATAGGAAGGAATTCTTCTATAGCCTTTGACAAACCTCCTATAATAGCTGGTTAGCCCCAAGAATACCTTCAATCCAGTGACATTTCTTGGTTGTGGTAAGTTAACCATATCTTGTATCTTTTCTTCATCAGCTTCTACACCTCTACTGGAAATTAAATGGCCTAAGTACTAGATTTGGGAATGAGCGATAACACATTTCCTTTTATTGGCAAACAGTTGATGATCCCTCAATACAACGAACACCATGCCTAAGTGCATCTCATGTTCAACGAATCTGTGCTATACACCAGAATGTCATAAAAAAAAACACAGCGCCTCAAGAAAGGTTTAAATACCTAGTTCATCAATGATTGGAAGGTTGCAAGGGTGTTGGTGAGGCCAAAAGGCATGACTAAAAATTCATAATGGCCTTCATGAGTCCAGAAGTCTGTCTTCTCTATGTCTTCTTCTTTCCTTCTTATTTGGTGATAGCCGGACTTCAAATCCAACTTTGAGAATATTGTAGCCCCGTGCAGTTTGTCTAGTAATTCTTCTATTACTGAATGGAGAATTTGTCAGCTGTAGTGGCTTGATTGAGCTTTCGGTAGTCTACAGAAAATCTCCACCCTCTATCTTTCTTTTTCACCAACAAAATCGGGCTAGATTAAGGGCTGTGACTCCTTCTTATTACCCCAGCTTGGAGCATCTCCTCCACTAATTTCTCAATCTTTTCTTTTTGTACGTGACCATACTTGTAAAGCCTCACGTTAATTGGTTTTTGGTCGGGCATAATCAAGATCCAGTGGTTAACTTCTCTTTTAGGAGGTAACCCTTTCGGGTCTTCAAAAATATCCACATATTGTTGCAACAAAAACCTTATCATAGAGATATCTTCTTCATCTCCCTTAAGTTCTTGATCTTCTCCCTCATCTTCATTCATTCCTATGTTATAGCCTTGTAGTTCTAAAAGGAAACACTGATCTTCCTTTTTCCACGTCTTCTCAATTGTTTTCAATGAGCATTCTGATCTCACCAAGGAGGGATCCCCCTTAAGAGTAACATGTCTTATTCTAACCCAAAATTTCATAATCAGGGAAGGCCAATTGATTTTCATTGTTTCAATGGTACTAAGCCACTGCATCCCTAACACAACATCCACACTTTCTAACTCAATGGCTAATAAGTCAGTCACAATGTTGAGCCCCTTCAGTTTCAGCACCTTTCTACATACTCCTCATCCTCTACACTTCGTGCCATTACCGATCGTTACACCAAAGTGTGTTCCCTCCTCGACGTTTATCTGTTTCTCATCTACTATTTTGATGTGAAAAAAATTATGGATGGCTCCACTATCGATAAGTACTACCACTTCCTTCCCCCTTAACTCTTCTTTGAGCTTCATCGTTCCTCTGTTTGTCAATTCGATGACTGTTTTCAATTCTATCTCTGTTCCTTCTGTGAGGTTCAACTGTTTTAACTTCACCATCTCATATGAATTCTCCTCTGTTTAGTTCTCCTCTTCGACACTCTCCTCTTCGTTCATGATGAATAACATCAATTCCCTCTTTTCTTTCATTTTGCATCTATGGTCGGGTGAGTATCTCTCATTACATTGAAAACATAGGTCTTTATCGAGCCTAGCTCTAAATTCCACATCAGACAACCGTTTCACTAGAGGTTCATTCCTATGGTAATTTCCCTTTATTGCTATGGATACCTGCTTCAATGGGAAATCTGTTTTTCTTAACACTCATTTTTTCTGCTCCTTCTTGACCCCTACTGGTCTGTCCTTCTCCTTTCTTTTGTTCTCCCCCCCTCCAATATGCCTTAAATAATTTAAAGGCTAAGTTTTGGTCATTAACAAGCTGAGCCTTTCTCATGCATTATTCCAATGTTTGAGAATATCTACTGATTACTTCGGCTTGGAGTACGAGTTCCAACCCTGTTAAAAATGCATCACGTAAAATAGTCTCTGCCATATGTGGTAGAGGTGCTGAGTAAGTGACAAACTTCTTCACATAATCGTTATAGGACCCTTCTTGTTGTATTCAAATCAGGCGAACCACTAAGCTTTTCTGCCTTGAATCCTTAAAGAATTTGAACATTCTCAATTTCATATCCTCCCATAACTCTACTCTCTTTCTATTGTGTGTCCATCGGTACCAATCAACTTCATCCTGCCCAAAACTTACCACAACTACTTTCACTTTCTCTGTTTTTGGTAAATTGTTTATCTCAAAGAAATGTTCAGCCTTATACACCCAAGATTCTGGATTTTCACCCAAAAACATGGGCATTTCCAACTTTTTGTACTTACTACGGTCAGTATTGTTCCCGTTCATCTCTATGGTGACTTCCGTTTCTTCTATTTTTCCTTTTAATCTCACGATTGATCCATCCGATGTTCCTGACTCATCTTTTCTTTGATAGCTATTGTTCTCCCTCATTTCCTCTCCCTTAGTTCCTCTGCCACCTCCAGTTTCTTCGGGCTCTAACACCACTTGTAAGGTTACAAACCTCAAATATCGAATAAAATACCCTTGCCAATCATAAATATCAAATAAAAAATACCCAATGGCAAACAAAGGTCGTACTTTGGAGTTGTTATTTATATATAAATGCCAAAATGTTCACAGATCACAATATCAAACAAAATAAAGATGAAAGAAAAACATAAAAAACATACCAACCTCCCTTTTATAGAAAAAGAGACTCCTGGCGGCTACAGTAGCCTATCCCCCTATCTTTCATAAAAGAAAAAGCTACCTCCCCTTCCCTTTCTTTCACTATTTAAAGCTACCCTTAAAATTACTCTCTCGTGGGCCCTACTCTGTACGGACTTTTCACTTTTTTACTCCACTTCTCTTCCTTGCTCATTAATAAAAATTGCATTCCTCTTTTTACCCTTTCTAACATATGTATGAATGATGGGCGACCTCACACATGTCCAGCTGCACTGATCTCCTTCATCACCATCCGTTCGCCAGTTTTGTCAAAACTTCTAGCCGTCGTCAGTTGCTGGATTTTAGTGATTTTGTGGTTGTTGGAGTTTTGTTGTACTTTTTCTTAATTACCCCTTGGAGGTAAAATAATATTAATTTTTATATCTTTTGAAAGAGACCAAAAAGGATAGAAGAGAGAAAGGGAGAATACAAGGTATGTGGTTGATGTTTGATATCGAACATAATGTATTTGAATGTAATTACACTGTATGTATCCTAAAAATCAAGTGGATATATTGTTGCTGTAATTTAAAAGAATAATTAAATAATAAAAAAAATAATCAATATTCACAACTGTATCTATATATAAACTATAATTAAAAACTAAAAAGATATTACACTTTATATTTTTTCTTTCTAACCTTGACAAAATTTCAGAGATCACTTAAATGTGCATGCACAATTGACAAGTATAATCGTGTTGAGAATAAAATTCCATGAGAAGCAGAGCTCAAATGAGAGAAGAAGAAAATCCCTTGAAGAATCTCACCTTTGCGCCAAACGAAAAAGAATCTGTAATTGGTTTGATGAAGAAGATAGTCGGCAAGAAGAAAATCCTTTGATTTGCGTCGAATGTATGAAGACTTTGAAGGTTTTGAAGAGGACGAAGCTTGAAGCTCCAATCTTTTCTGCAACTAATCGAAGACTTTGAAGGTTTGGTGGAATCTACGAAAGTGGAAGATAGTGAAGCTGAATTCTTTTCGGCTTTGAATACCTAAACATGCACAATTTCAACAAGGATGTGTTATTTAATTACAAGGTATTTGGGTTTTAGGTGAACAATTGTATTTAATTAGGAATGTTTTTTAATTGGGTAAGGACATTTGAGACATTGTTTCATTTATTTATTTTTCAGATTTTTCAATTTTACTATTCTAACAATTTAAAAATAAATTTGCTATTTTTCCAAAGTAACCCTCTTAATTTACCATTCTTCTTGTCAACACAAAAAAGAAAGAGGTCTACCAATTTTTAAAATAAAAATAAAGCCTCTTGCATTATTTACCCATATCAAAGCTACCTCAACCTTGAATTGATCGAACTTCTTACTTAAAATTCATTTTTTTAGCTCTCTTATTTAATTTACATTGCATGAACTTTTTTGATGAATTAAATTTGGAGTTTCAGGCTTAAGACTTATGTGTGTGTGTATATATATATAATAGTTTCTTGAAAGAAAAACTTTTTAAATCATCAATTGACCCAAAACTTAAGCCAATGAGTGAGGGTACATTTAAGGAATAACAAGGGATATAACAACGTTTTTAGGGGTCATTTTGAAAAATGACAAAACCACTTTTCATTTTCATTTTTAGCAAATGAAATTTTTTGAACATGCATAGTATTTTATAAAATACCAAAATACCCACATTTCCAACTGTAATTATTTCGTCTCTATATTCTAATTAATTTGTGTTATGTATTTATGAGTCTTTAATTATTTTCTTTTATGGTAAAGATATAACAACCCATATCATAACTTCTTCCTAATATCTCGGGTCTCAACTTTATTGAGTGTTACTAATTTCAAAATAACCAAATCAAATTTGAATTTCAAAATAATGTTAAAGGCTGTTCAAATTAATAAAATTATTAATTATTTTTCAAAATTACAAAATTTCAACAATAGATTTTATTGAATTTCAAAATAAAAAATTATTATTTTTCAATTATTGGAGAATCTCAAGAATAAATTTTGTATCAAAATAACATTAATTGAGTTTCAAAATAATAATTTTTTAAATTTTCAAAATGGGAGAATTTAACTTATTTGCTATTCTATCTTAATTTTAGATTAATTGTTTGAATATATAACCAAATTATTGATTATTTTCAAATTGGAAGAATCTCAACTATTAATTATATTTTAAAATAACCTTATATATAGATACATTTGGGGATAATTTTATTTTTTTATCAGTTTATTTAATTATATTTTAAAATTATATTAACAAAATATCAACAAATATGCCCTTCTTTTTAGGAACAACAAACGAGGTTTGGTTTGTATTGTTTTTTCTTTTTAAACGTTTACTATTTTTATAAATTATAGAAATTTTAAAGATGAAAAAGGACAAGCATGAAGGAAGAACAAGAACAAGTGACAAGTTACGATCTGGTGGTTACACTAGTTCGAAAAAACCATTTGCAACAGGGATTAAAAAACTTTCAAGTTCTTCGGACGAGGTATTAATGTATATTTTTTTTCAATTGCTAATGAGTTGTAAATTATTATAACTTATTGTATGACTAAATACAGGAGAGTCTAGGATATACGATGAACAAGGGGTCAGGAAGTAAGTAGGATATTCTAAAAACATCAAGAAAAACGGGAAGGAATGAATCTCCAATAGAAGGTCCTGTTGTACAGAAAAAATATAGTATAAAAAGCATGGTAAAATGCCTTATTAACATTTGTTTTCTAATGAATACAATGACATTTTTAATGTTATGGTCTGTGTTAGTTTCAAAAGGATAAATTATAAAAAGAAAATGCGAAGAAGATAAAGAAGCAGAGATTGAAGAAAAGGTATATAGAAAAGGTATATCTTGTACATTGTTCTAATTCAATTCATAAAATATACGATATTGTCTAAATTCATAATATAGCCTTGATGCACAGGAAAATAGTGAAAGTGAAGAAGACCAGCCAACATAAGAAGAGAAAGATGAAGAAGGGCAAGGGGAGACCACAATACATGAAGAATCTTGTTCATCGACAAAAGACACAAGTTAACAATATGAGGAATCCATGGATTATAAAAAGAGAACACGAAAGGGAAAAAAGGTAACCGTATATGACATTCGATAACTGTAATTATCATTTGTATGGACTTACACTATAACTATAACATTTTTATAACATAGGTGAAGATTACCAAGAAGGAAGAAAAGGGAAAAAAAGATAGATGAAAGAAAGGGAAAGCACCGATAAAAGAATAAAAAGGCTAAGGTATGTTTGATATATTGTACTATGGTTTATATTACATGGGGTTAATTACATTGTACTTGTGATTTCTGCTGTGTATGATGTAATCCATCCTACAGAGTTACATGCTATTTGTATTATGTTTTGGAGTGTGATCCATTGTTGATTATGATACTTTGAATCTTCATAATTTATGGTTTTAGATTATAAATACATTGTATTTGCCAAGTCTGTTGTACATGATGCAATCAATTATATGGATAAATTCAATCATTTATCATAATTATATCATATTTGTGTACCACGTGTTGAGTGTTATGCATTATGTATTATGATATTGTGATTAATTGTAGTGTATTACTCATCAATATTAGGACTCAGTACACCTAATGTGCTATGAACGGAGGAATGAACCTGTAAAAATAAATCTATAAACAAAAAGCACAATAATAGAGAAGATAAAAGATAACGTCAGAGAAAGGTTGAAAAATAGATTTAGAGAAGGGATATTTGGACACTTCCTTAATTTCTCCATAACAAACCAATCCTCCCAATAATTGTTGCACCTTATTTAACGAATGTGCAAGCTGAAATCGACTAGCCAACTACATTTTCTAATAGAAGGGAGGATACTTAAATTTGGGTTGAGAGAGTTTGCCCTCATTACCGATCTAAACTGCCACGAGATACCTGAGATTAAGAACGAAGATATTAAGGGGGATGGGCTGCTGAAAAGAGTGTATTTTGAGAACCTAAAATCTATAACCAAGCAGATTTGACCATAATGTTCAATATAAGCAGTGCTGGAATAGATGACGATCAGATATGAATGACAATATTATACTTCTTAGAGAGCTTCCTGATCCCTAGGCAAGAATGCTGAAGTATAGAGTGGGACCATTTTCTGATGTTAGATGACGATGAAATGTTTGACGGGTATCCTTGGGGGATGGTTGCTTTGACCTTCTAGTGAATTTCATGAATAGGGCAGTGTTTAGCAAGGGACAGACGGGTATATCGATGAAAGGATTTATTTGCCCCCATTCTTGCTTGGGTTTACGAGATAATCCCAATATTGAGTACGCCACCCAACTACTTTGCAATGAAGATATCAAATGAGGTCCCTAGAATCATTAATTAAATAGTAGACACACATATAAAATTAAGGACCTAAAATAGAAAGTCTTCGATTCAGCAACTATATGCAAATTTTTTATAACATTTTCAATACTTATAACAGTTTTAATACTTATAAAATATTCCTTTTCTTCTTGAAACAAACTTGAAATGTCCCTTATGCTTGCTACACCTAACGAAGTAGGCAGGCCATACTTTGCACCATTCTTTGAGGTAGAAAAAACAATACTCAAAGAAGCAGAAGATGAGTTCATAAAGGATCAACAAACTGACCGCGTAGTTCATGTTTCTCTAAATAGAGGCATGCCCTCTACAAGCCAGCATGATGGACTAACAAAAATTGTGGAGAGGATTAAAAAAAGCCAAGAACGAAAGGAGAAGAGTATGAAGGATATTCTTGAATTTTTTAATTTCGTAGAGCTGAAGATGAATAAAAAATTTGAAGAACTAGGGAACAAACTAAACGACATTATTGAAGACATTAAGAAACAACAACCTAGTTCTTTAGGTGCCCAAGATACTAATGAATACATGGTAAGAATGTGGTATAAAGTAACATCTTATTTTCTGATTAGGCGTACATGTAACAGACTTTCAAAATACATTGTATTTGGGATGCAGGGAGCAAGATCCTTTGAAGAGCAGCTTGATAAGAAAATAGAGGAGTAAGAAGATGAGGAAGAACAAAAAGATGAAGATACATACCTAAACCTGAAATCAAGCAATAAAAAAGGCCTTGGGAAAAAAGATGACAATGAAAATGGTGAAGGAAAGGGAAACATGGCTAGAAGTGGGAACCAAACTTTCGAAGGACTAGATGGTGGACAAACTACATTGAACAAAAAAAAAACACCTACAACCCAAGGACAAGATGGAGATCACTCATCGTATCAGGCAAATAAAAAAATTAAATATAGTACAACCTGTTGAAACTGTTTAAATACATATTCGAATCTTAAAGTGTGTACATAATTGTAATGGGGCACAAAGGATGCTGAAGAGGAAATAGACAGGCTAATCAGGTCAATTGATTAGAAAATCATATATGATGAAATGAAGAGAAAAGAAGAAGACAAAATAATTATATATGATGAAATGAAGAGAAGAAAAGAAGACAAAATAAAATTAGTATAGTACTGAATTATTGGAATATGTTTATATCATGAATGACTATGAGATTCGAAGGATTATTGATCATACTTACAGTGTATTGAGACTTTGACTACATAAAGATTCTGTTGTCATTAATGATATATGTGTATTTTTGTTATGGAAAAATTGTATATGTTTAGTAACATTAGTGACTTGGAATTACTACAAACTATGTATTTGAATTCTATTTAATTTATGGATTGAGTACTTTATTGATGAGTTGAGTAATGTATATGTAAAATATATTGTATTTGACATACTGAACCTACTGATGTGAATTTCAATTACAATATTGAATAATTTTGCTTGATGGACTTGTAATTTGAGTACTCATTCCTTATATCGATGAGAATAGTTGTGTATGAATACTTTGAGAAATACTAAAGTATGCACAGGATCAGTCTTCATTGAATTCTACTTCCAAAATAATGAAGAAAGTGAATCCAACCTTTGGAAGAACAAAAGAACGAACACAAATGCCCAAGGTAATAACATAAATACTATGAATGTCGGGTTCACAATTTCGAGACTGGTACATTTAAACATTTTTTTGCTAAAAACTTGTAGGTTAAAGAAAAGTTGCCAAGTGAGAACAAACTTTCAAATATAGACAAAAATAATTTAACAACAAGAGTTATATTAAAACATGTAAGCATGTCCCATACTAAAAAATGCTTAATTATCCTATGTAATTTATGATTATTTATCCCATTAATGAACTTCGTTTTTATTTTTAATAGTTCAACATGACCAAAGAAGAGTTGGTAAAGATGGCAGAGGATAGAGAAAAACGAATGAAGTTATCAAGTGATAACCAATATACAGAGATTAAGCCAATGACATTAGGGATATGGATAGATGCAACAAGAGGAAAAATAGGTCTATCAAACGAAGAGAGGAAGAATTCATATCTAAATATGTCATCATTTGTTTTGCATCTGAGTCAGGCTTGATAGTTTTTTTTTTAACTTTTATGTTCTTAGTTGAAATCTATTATTATTTTTAAATATATGAACTTTGTGAACTTATGGTTTGGATATATGAACTTTATAAACATATATTGTATCATAAATTTAAATACACTCTATTTGTTTAACAATATTTATACTGGAGTTATTCACATATTCAATCTTATTCAAATGATTGAAATGTAAATAAACAATATGAATGTATTTTAAAATGTTAACTTTGAACAAATCTTACATGTACAGAAATATAACCACCTTGTTGAAAATAACCAATATGTTCGATTTACAAATAAAATAAAATAATGTCATGACTCTCATATTATGACGACCCCAATGTATATAGTTTGAAAATGACAGTACTTAAATTTCAAACGACCAACATACAAAATAGTATACTTGCAAAATGAACATGCTTAAATCGCTGTAAAATATAACAAATACTTTATATGTTAATTAAAAAAAAATTAATTTTATAAGAACCAACCATTCAATTCGAATTACAAACTACAAGAAATTCAAGTACTTAAAATTTGTAACTAATATTTATAGAAATTACTATATGGAAACTTAACATTGAATGAATTGTTTACAAAAACCTACAATTGTGACCTCTTTGAGCACACCTGCTGCAACGAACAATCGTCTTTTACTCTAAAAGTGACCTAAATCTTTTTTTTAGGCCTTCCAGCTGGAAGTTTAACTTACGGTGGAAGTAGTCCATCGTTGTCACCTTGGTAAATATTCCTAATTTGGTCTACACTACCAATAGGATGTGTTCCTTTATTGTACAAGTTTATCAAATTTGAAACATAGTAGAACTTATCAGTGTACATATGCAGATGAAGATTCCTTGTAGAAAGTCACATGCATGTGAAAAAGGGATCAAATCGAGATCCCATTGATGACATGAGCATGTGCGGTCTAAAATATTGACAACATATTCTTCCTTACGATGATGGACTTCAAATTTATGTTGGTCTACATGATATATCTGCGAAATTATTAAAATAATGTCATTTAGTTAAAAGTGCCTACATAGACATTGCATTTATTATTCAAATATCAAACAGCTTACATTCATTGAACGGCTTTAAAGCTTCTCGAATCATATCTTCTACATATATTAAAAGTTCTGTGCGTTGAAAATTCCATTTGGTACAACATTCGTAGAACCATTTTTAACCAAACTACTAATTGATTCTAAAAGTCCAATTACATACAATTCTTGGAATTCATACTTTCAGAAATGTTAGTAGTAATAACTGAGAATCTTTTTCTCCTAAAAATTGCTCTAGTCCACCTATGTCTTCCAACAGCTTCTAACTCATGTCTAATTGATGGAGAGAGTTGATTAAGTTGTCTCATGTAGTAGTCAAACATCAATGAAGTATAAGCTCTGGAACAACTATGGAAGGACTACTTATGGTTCTTTTTCAAGTTCTTGTACAAATGGAATTCACATAATCCACGTTCAACTATTTCATACACATCATTAAACCCATTTTCTATACTTTTGTAAGTATTAGACACAATTACCATTTCATTATGCTCTCCAAAACAGCTTTAAGATTGCAAAAAAAACTTTGCCTGTGACAAGTCAATCTCTGAATCAACAACAACAAAAGCTAGTGGAACAATTTGAGAATTGTCATCAACAGTGCAAGCAAAAATGAGGGTACCAAGATATTTGTTCTTCAAGGCTGCACCATCAACTGAAATAACTGGTACATAATAATTTCATGCTTCAATTGAAGATACAACTGTCATGAAATAAAACTTAAATAGACCTTCATCGTCTTCTTCTTCAGTCGTCTACTTTCTTAAAAACAACAAAATAAAACAATATGAGAATTATAGTGTATTTTTGTAATGATCAATTGATAAAATTCCAATTACAGTGTATTTATCTTAGATTATACCTGGGTTGTTTCTGATCAATGCATCCGAAAATGCTGCCAACATTATATACGAGGCCTCTATACTACCCCTAATAGAATTCAATGCAATCTCACGTCCTTTCCAAGCCTTGTCATAACTTATATTAACTCTGTGATTAATCTTCATGTAATTAATAAAGTCAGAAGAGCAACTTCGAGCCTTGTCGTTCATTTTGAAAAATAACTTCGCATACTCATAAATAATCCAAGATGTTGCATGCCTGTGATCGTTTTTAACAATGTTAATAGCACACTTGTGGGTATCCGTGAATTTACGAACAATCTAAATATCACTTTTTTAATACAAAAGCACGTCGGTACCAAGGACAAGACGAATCTTTACAACAAATATCAAAAGATGTGCGATTGGACCTAACTGTAACAAGTTCAAAGCTACTTACTGTTCACAGCCAACAGCTAAATCACTTTCTTCAAAACTAATTTATTTATAAACATTACTCCCACCTTAATAGGTATTTCAGCACGCAGTTAATCAAATGCATCAACGTCAATAATCCCCGTTACATGATGTGAATCTAGCTGTCTAGGTACTTCATTGTTCACTTACAGTTTATTTCCAACCGCTCCAGCGGGTGTGGAGTCAATAACCACCAGTAAATTATTATCAACAAATTTCGACAAAATTAACATAAGCCAATACACATCCTTATCTTCTACAATTCGAATGAGGTTCAAATTGTTGCAACTGTCCTGTTGAATAAGAAATTTTGAGACCAATCACAAATTGCCATATCATTTATTAAATTAATGATGAAAAGTGCAAATAATTAAATTTGGGACTAATTAAAATTGACATGTGTCCCAGATT
>JBBPDI010000023.1:23593881-23606093 GCA_037974545.1 Cucumis variabilis | reverse complement strand
GAGTCAACATGCATGTGTCCTTATCTCTTGTTTCGAAGAGAGAGAGGCCCCCACACTCTGCCTTGTCTCTAATTTTTCTTTTTCCTTTTCTTTTTCTTTTTCTTTTTCTTCTTCTTTTTCTTTTTCTTTTTCTTTTTCTTTTTCATTTTAATTTTTCTTTTCAAATTTTACCCTTATTTTAGTTTAAAACTAAGATTAACATTTTAATGTTTAGCTCAAAAATTAATTTAATTTATTTGAAATTTCACCTCATGATTATCTTCAACGTCGAATTCTATAAGACATTTTAAATATATATAATAAAGAAAAAGAAAAATGTTGGGGAAATAATGTATATTTTGTTTTGTTTAAAATAGTGTGTGTTTCTGTATGTTTATCTGTAATGTATGACCATATCCCTGCCAAAGTGTTTTCAATGTAAGTGTCAGATAAATGAGACTGATTTTTGGAGGAAATTACGGGGTGTGCCATCCGTAACTTTGATGAGGCTGTTTTAAGCTACTGCCGTTCCTACGTGAGCGGATCAAATAACGTTTTAATCACTCACCTACTTGTTTGTTTTTCTTTTTTATTCACCCCAGTCCCCAGTGGGAGTTGGGTTTGGCTTCTTCTCTTTTTCTTCCATCCTTGACATTGCTTTCCTCCCTCACTAATCCTTCATTTAATCCCTTTCTACTATTGTTATTCTCTTCTTTCTTTCAACCCTTTCCCTTTCAAAATTCAAACCAACATCTCCCATAATAAATTTCTAATTTCACACACAACTATATTTACTTAATGCATTCTCATCCTTTTTTACTTTATGCTCAATTTTTATTTCTCTTTTCTCCTTTAATACTCATAACATCCACTCGTACCAAAATTTTGTACCAACAATAAATTTGTAACTTTCAACCCAAGAATCAAACAATTCTCTTGCAAAATACAGAAAGTTACATCACTCTACTGTTTGATCATTTACACTCCAACAATCAACTCGATGATTGTTTAGAGAAAGAACTAAAGAGTATCAAAAATAAGTTTTGTAAAGGTTATTTCCTAATTAATTTCTCGAACATTAACTAATTCAGTTGTTATTAATTATGGTGAATCATTGGAACTATTTCACTAGTGATCTTAGTATGTGCAACACTTATATATAATCTTTGCTATTATAGAGTCATCCTCCATAATTAGGTATTATGATTTGGTGGGTCGATCCTACATATCGGTCTTCATACTTAGTTTAGATAATTAATCTATAGCTTGACAACTAACTTTATAGATTAGTTTCCATTCTTAACCAAATAAATCTATGGATGATCTATATATTAACAAAATAAGTTCTTATTTTTTTACTTACAATACTACAACAACAAGGTGAGTTTGGATTTGTCATCCATCAAATTTATAAGATAAACAGATGTCAAAACTTTTGTGATCTTAAAGATATATTTTGCTAAAATTTAATGTTTAGGGTAAAAGCTGTTGATATTTCTTTCTCTTTTTTAAAAGAGAAAGAAATTGAATAGATGTTTTAAAACTTAACCCAGCTTGTCACTTTTTTTCCATTTATTTGATTTAAAAATAATTCAACTATTTAAGTCTTATTCAATGCCCTAACTATCGTATATTTGTCTAGTGGTAAAAAAAAAATAATCTCAATAACTAACTAAAAGTTTATGAGTTTACGATGGTCACCAACTAATCTAAGAGCCAACATATTTCATGTTTTTAATTAAAATTATAGATCAACTCTATATAATCACTTTTGCAATGCCACGTGTTGGAATTATTAGAAGATGATCTAATGTTGTGCAATAGAGAGGAGAGTACAAAGTCACAAAGCGCTGTGAAAACTTGAAATCTATGGCCATTTAAAGTTGAAACCATAATCTATGAAATTCTTTTAATAAAATCATATCCTATTTTTTTTTTTATTTTGCTTTTTCTTGACTAACTAAAAATGGTGGTTTGAAAAATCAGATGGACCAAAATGAAATACAGGCTGAAAATGCCACTTTTCATTTGTATATCTTAAGTTCATTATCTTTATTATTTATACTTTCAAATATATAAAATTATGTAGTGTATGTATTTTAGTAAATTTAAATATTGTTCAAATTTGTAAATTTTAAATTCAGTCTCTAGAGAATATATATATATATAATTAATTTTTAGGCAAGAAATAGTTGTGAATATATGTACTAGACTTATAAATTTTTAAAATAAAAGACTAATAAATAACAATCAATTTTATGAAAAAGTCAAATATATTAATATTTGATATTATTTTATAAGAATAATTGAAGTATGAAACAAAATTTATATATAGTGAAAAAAAATACAAAGGAACAAAACACAAACTATAAGGTAAGTTTAAAATAGGTACTCAAAATGAGATAAGATTTACTTTCTAGAATTAATGTTATATGGCATTTTAAATAAATTAAAAAATAAAAATAATTATAATTGGTAGAAATTTTAAAAATAACATAACAATATATATTTTTAAAATTGTAAATACAACACAGTCTATTAGTGATATACGTTTATCGTTGATAGACACCTATGATTTATCGATGGATGACCAATATTTGCAACATGGTTAATCACTGATAGATTTGATAAATTTTATTATACTTGCATTTTTTTAAAATATTGTTATATATTTAATTATTTTGAATCTAATTGTTATATTTGCAACTATCTTTTGAAATTACAATATTATTTTTTACTAAAAATAATGAACTTCCTATATTTTCTCGATCGCCTTCATATGTAACCCTTACAGATCACCAAACGTTTTAGCTTGTGAAAGTTATGTAATCGTCATTTTATACTGTTGTTTTAATTTATAAGACCTATCATCAATATATTGTTTGAATTGGGAGAATTGAGAAAAAAAAAAAAGAAAAAAAAGAAGAATGTAGAAGAAAAGTTGAAAAGTTGAAAACCATAACTAAATCACAAGAATGAGATAAAGTAATTGTATTTAACATTATTGTCTTTTTTAGGATGGGACGAATGAAATCTGATTTGGACTAATATTTTGAAGCTACATAAAGGGAGTAAATGGTTTAATTTTGGAAATAGTATTTTTATTTTTAAGAAAAAGATGAAAGGATTTGGAGAAAATGTAGGAGTAAAGCTGGAAATGGAGTTGGAATGAAATATAATGTTGAAGGGGAAAAAAACAGAAGAAAGGAGAAGTGAGAGTTAGTCACAGAATTGATTAAAGTGGGGGTGGTGTATGTGTAATATTTACTTTTTAGTATGATGATGATGAAGGTGAAGATGATGATGATGATTCAGTGCAATAGGGTGCACTGTACTGTGGTGTAATAGTCTAACTTTTATTGGTTGCATCACTCACGACACACCACTCACTTCCCTCATCTTATCCAAATCACTCCCTTACACTTACACAAATGCTACGCTACTTCTTCTTTAACCCCATACCCTACCCTATACCCTATACCCTTTCTCTCTCTCTTTTTTCCTCTTCTACTAGTTAATAATTATCTTTACTTTTTACTTTACTCCTCTCTTTCAGAACTAAATTATGCAAATACAAAGTTTTTCTCTCAATTTTTATATTTTCCACTTATTTTTCTTTTTATTTTATTATTGTTATGAAATATTATTTACGTAAATTCATATGATAGGATTGTCACAAAAAATAATTTTTGTCACAAAACAAATAATAATGGTATTAATAATCTAAAATCTAATAACCAGTAATTTTGGGAGTATTTTCCATAACTTAACCTAAATATACTACTCTCACCTATAAGCAATTTTTTAACTAACTAATTTTGTTTGGGACATATGAAATGGTAAACAATGTCATGAAAATGAAAAAGAGGAAATGAGTGAATAAAAAAAAAGTAGCAAATGAAGAAAGAACGTAAAAATAGCAATTTACAATTTTATTATTTGTGGAAAGAAATAGGAAATGGTGAAAAAAGAAGATTGCTTCTATGTTGTTAAATATGGTTGCAATTTCATGAATTTCATAAAGATTTTTCAATATACAAATAGCAATAGATTTTTTTGATAGGTAAAGTCAGTCAAGAAATCAAAAAACAAATTAAAAAAATTTGGTTGTCTTCTCTCGGGTCACAAACTAACTTAATGTAGTAACAATAAAAAGAAAAAAAAAATACAAGCATTTTCCTTGAAAGTTTGACCAACTTTTTTTTTTTTAATCTTCTCTTGATGAGTCTTACATAAATCTAACAAAATTATTTCCTTGATAAGTCTTACATTAAGTTACCTCGCTTTTTTGTTTGTCAATTTAAATATATCTCTTGAATGACTAAATCCATAGAGAGAAAAAATTAGTGTCAAAATTTAATTGACGACTACTTGATAAGCAATGTTCGTTAAGTACTATAGTATTTTTCATATGTATTGTCCATTAAGAAATGATGATTTTCTCGACGGTTTTCAGATTGTCAAGAAATATGATAATCTTGATGTCTATTGCCTATTAAGAAAGATTTTTCTTGATAGCTTTTGTCTGTCAGCGAAACCGCAACTAGATAACTCATACTTTCTCACGTTTTTGTCTATTTGTTTAACAAAATAAGAGATTTTTTTTAGATAAATATTGCATTTTTTATGGTTTTTTATTACGACCATAAAAAAATCAAAATTTGTGTAGGTCAAGAAAAGACATATTTATAACAGTGAAAAGTAGAAGAGGATGTATATAATGAAATGATCCATGAAGTTGACTAAGTCAATGCTCTCATTAACCCACCTTTAATCTCTCATTATTATTGTTATTGTTATTGCTATATCCCAAACTCTTTCCATTAATCTCTTTTGATTTTTGCATTATCATAGATTTCCTTCTGATTGCCTCTCAAACTCATTATTCACCCTCTCCTAAGTTTTGTGATTTTTCTTTCTCATAATAATGAAAGTTCATTCTTTTACCCATGTGTTGGAAATTAAGGTCAAGTCTTATTGTTTGGAGGTTTTAAATACTTTAAACAAAAATGAGATTAATATTAATTACTTAACTTTTTCTTTTTGTCTGTGTGTGAAGAGGCTAAGGATATGGTGAGAGATTTGGAGATATTATGGTTTAATCGAAATCAAATATATCATTTTTTTTTCCAATAATAAATTAAAAAATTACATTTTGAGACAACAAAAATTGAAAACAACAAAAGATGAAAACCACTCAAGATAACGTAGAAAAAATCATTTGGTCCAAAGCCTTTCACGCAATGTTATGAGCTTCGACATTATTAAATAGTTCAATTAAACTTTGTTTCACGTATATTAACATGAAATTTCTAACAAACGTTTAATATATGTGTTTGTTTCTTAAGATTTTATGTTTTAAAATTCATGACGTTTTATTCATAGAATTTTAAAATTCATTTGTGAAGGGAATTTTAGTATCTTCATGCTTGTAGGAATTATATATCTAGGAGATGAATAAAGTCCTATTAATTAAACAATTAATTATTACTATTAAAATTATAGAAAAATTCTTATAGATAGTAAAATAATAATAAATAAATAAATAAATAAAAAGTTGGCTATTTAATATAAGTTTTATTACTAATTATTAATATTTTAATTATAATATTTCTTTAACTATTTTTATTAATGAATAAAATAATTTAATTATATCTGTAGGAATATTTTCAAATATAGTAAAAATTTCAAATTCTACCGTTTTAATAATGTTTATCAAAAGTTTTTATCATTTATAATAATTTTTTTAAAAATATTAATGAGTGTGGTTAAATAATTAATCAATATAACCATATATTAAACAATAAAATATATTTAGTTGATTAATTAATAAATTAATTTAAAATTGTATATATAAAATTGATAAATGAAGCTCATTATTCATTTGACTTTGGGACGTTAATCATCCTGCAAATTCTTAGATAGACATTAATTAATTATCAAAGCCATTGAAAAGGTGTTTGCAAATATCTTGACTTTCTTCTTTATTATGTCTTTTCCAAATTTAACCTTTCCCAATTATAAATGTGTTATTTAGAAAAACTAAACCAAACTAAAATACAAGAAATTATCCAGAAATTGCTTCAAAGCAGCATTTTTCAACCACAGTTGCAAGGTGGAAATTGACTCTATCTTACTTTTGTGATAGTAGCCCATCCATTATTATAACTCAACTATCTTTAGATTTACATTTAACTTAAAAGTTTGGATTACATTTTACTACTAAAAATAAATTTACTCAAACTACTTGGTCTAACATTTTCTTAATTCTCACTACTAAATTTATAAACATACAATTTTTAGTTTTTTAAAAAATATAACAAGACAATAATTTATATTAACAATTTTGAAAACAGAAAAAGACTACAG
Organism: Cucumis variabilis; assembly: GCA_037974545.1. Taxonomy (NCBI): domain Eukaryota; kingdom Viridiplantae; phylum Streptophyta; class Magnoliopsida; order Cucurbitales; family Cucurbitaceae; genus Cucumis; species Cucumis variabilis. The sequence continues at coordinate 23,599,745 of JBBPDI010000023.1, read as the reverse complement.
TTTTATAATGTGAAATATGAAAAATCTTTCCATCAACACACGATTAATCAGCCACACACATGCACAAAATCGGTTTCTAAATGATTGTGTACAACCTAAACTATATGGTTTAGATCATGAGACACGATCGTTATCATAACTACACGATCATTTTAGATCTATTACAAGGATAGATGATCGTGCAGTGAAATAATATATTTTTAACAACTGCGTTGGTCAACGATTGTGTTGGTTATGGTAAGCGATCATGTAGTCCAATGTAAATGATCGTGAAAAACTTTAAATCTAACAACCATGTTGATCATTTAAAATAATATTTATTGATGTTTTCTAATATAAGGAAGATGAAGAATAATATTGAAAACCGTGAATTAGCTTCAAAGCATCTTACCGAAAATGATGAAGTTGAAATAGGAGATTTAAACGATTGGATCTTATACTCTAAACACTGAAGAAAGAAAATTTAGAAGAGAAAATGAATAAGTTGCAAAGAAGATAAATAAATTGCAAATAAGAAGAAAAAGAAGGGAAGAATTGGCTAGCAGACAAATATGAAATTTATAAAAATAAATTTTATTTTATTTTTGTTGTTTATAGTTAAAAGTTAAGGAAATTCTTATAAAATAATTTAATAGTAAAATTATATGTGAATGAAGGAAAAGTTTGAAAAATATGGAATTTAAGAAAAGATTTAAAAATGTAAGCAAGCGTGAATCATGCAAACAAAAAAGGGTAAGGGGGGCAGGCGGGCAGGTCAAAGAAAAGAAAAAGGCAACTGAGTTATTTGTTGTTAGAAATATAATATTAATTTAGGGGAGGGGATTGGAAAATGAAGACATGTGAGGCTGTGAGGCAGTGAGGCAGTGAGGTGAGTCCCTATTCCCCTATTCCTCTATTGGGGTTTGGCGCATACTTTGTTTCTATACGGCACAAACCTCACCCATTTCTTATTCTTTATTATTATTATTATTATTATTATTATTATTATTATTATTATTATTATTATTATTATTATCATCATCAATTTCCATTCAATATTTCTTTCTCACATTTTCACAACAATCAATTATTTCCATTTCTTTTTTCTCTCTTTCATACCATCCTCGCCTCTTTCTTTTCTTTTTTACTCTACTAAACCTAAACCCACATAAATTGTCCTATTTTTTAAATGAAAAATTGTACAAAATACCTCTCTATACTTTGTATTTTGTGTAAAAAAAAAATACTTTAAAAAATTTTAATTTTGAATGAAAATTATTAATATTTTATTTAAAAAATATCATTGATCTTTAAAAAGTATATAAAAAATATTCTTTACTGGTATATGGATACAAACCGTTGATACTTGTTTCAAATACAACTTTTAAAAGTTACATTAATACTTTGGTCTGGTTTACAAATGCTCTTGACCTACTTTTGTCGCAATAAAATATAACCCATAACCATAAAATCCCAAAAATACCCCCAAAACTAACATATTATTAATCTTGTTAAAAACATATAAATCTAGAACCCATCGGTGCTTTTCTAAATCTCTTTCTTTTGTTACGAGGGTCCTTGCAAAAATAACAAAAAAAATTGATGATAATAGGACCCGTGTCATTATATTTTGTAAATTACAAAAGTAAAAAATTTAAAAGCCAATAACCCCATAATTACCATCTAATAGCCCTTCAATAACCCTATGATTATCGTCTGATATCACTAATTTTGTCATATTCGCAATATGCAAAAACAAATAAATGATATGAAACTATTTTTTTCTAAATTTTTTTTTCATTTGATGCAATTTCTCTTATTATAATCTATATATTTTATATGGAGAGGATATATTTTCTTAACTAAGATAAACAAAAAGGTTGAACAATTGAGAAGAAAGAGAGGAAGAGGGGAAGTAGAAAAAAAAGAAAGGAAAAAAAAACAGGAAGAGCCTATGAGGTGTAGAGATGGAGTTAGAGCATTTTTAACTTTTGTTTTCTCTCTCTTAACTCTTAAGGGAACTAATGCAACGTTTCACTGTGCAATGAGGTATTAATGGAACTGTTACTATTCATATACTAACGTAAGGATAATTTTTTTTAATACCGTTTAAGTGTATTTTAATATTTTTAGGATATTTTTAAAAAGAAAATACTAACTATATTCAACTAATCGAGTATTTTTGAATTCTTTTTAAAATTTTAAGGATGTTTTTAAATTTTTGAAAATTTGATGATACTTTTTATACAAAGTATAAAGTTTAGTCTTTTGTATAATTTTAGTGTAATGTTAGATTCAAATGTAATTCTTAGTGGATCATTTAAAAAAATATTTTTTATATTAAGAGATAGAAAAAGACGTTCAAAATGTACAATTTTTTAAATTAAAAAATTGTCCACAAACTTTGGGTTATCTTCTTCTCACTTTTTTTCCTTTTATGGTAATTTTGATGTTTTTATTGGTAACTTGGACAATTGTTAGGGTTGGCGATATGAATTAATTAAAATCAACAAATATGTATCTTTAGACAATGTGAATTATATTTCTTAAACCTACTTTTGAATTTTGTGATTCAAGCTGCATAAATTAAGAAAAACAATATTTTTATCTTTTAAAATTGTTATCTAAATTTTGATTTTTAAAATTTAAAATACATAATTATATTGAGTAAAAGATAAAAACATAAATAGAGGATGCATCATGCATGCCATGTAATATGGAGAAAAAGGTAAGGAATAGGTGTCATAGGGGATTGGATGACAATTTTATTACTTGTATTGATATTAATTCTATTTTTTCTACTCATGTTATATAAAAGTATAAAATTGAAAAGGGGCTGGAGTTGTTTTTAATTGTTAACTAATATTTAGTAAGTCACTAAAACTAGTTTTATGATTCATAACATTTTAAACAACTGTTTAAATTAGAACCAAAATTTTAAATATGCTACTAAATACATGTATGAATACATGAATTATAGTCTTGTTTTTGTTGATTTTTTTTGTTTCGTATTCACATCTACCAAACAAACTCTTTTATATGACTACTTTAAAAAGAAGCCAAGAAAAAAACTATTTTTTGCACTTCTTTACTCCTCAATAAATTCTAAATTTACAACATTACTCTACGCGGATCATTATTTAAAAAATAAATAAATAATAAAAAAATATAAGAAAACCCTTACTATGTGGTTTGTAATACATAATTATTTAATTTACTTTTATAATAAAAGAAATACTAAAGTATGCTTATCTACGACTTAAATAATTTTTCATTCAACTATAATTTATTATAGAATCTCACAAGTCTTAGAATACTAAGAGTTTTGTAACTTTTTTCATCAACTACTACAAAAAGAAAAGTCTACTCCATCCTTCTTTTTTTAACCAATAATTTTACCAAATATTTTTCCAATATTGTACTTTTTTTATTTTTATTCTTTCACTTCATTCTTCTCTGTGCACATCAGATTGATTACATATTAGTTTGATAGAAATCTATTAGTTATAAAGTTTTGCAACTATGCTTACGGTCTATGTAAGATAAAATGAATTCCAACAGAAGAATAAGCTTTACATATTTTTCTCCTAATTACTCTTGTTTGTAACCACCTATAAATATGTAAAGGTGCTCTCTAAAATCAAAGTATACAACATATAGCTTTTCATTTTACAAAAGAAAAACAAGAGTGAAAAGAGAGATCTTGTAAACTCATCTTCAAATAAAAGAAGTTCCTTCCCGTGGACGTAGGCTCAATCTTTGACCGAACCACGTAAAATTGCTTTGTGTATTCTCTTCCCTACTCTCTACACTTCGTTTCTCTGTGCAATCAACTTATAATTACAAAGGAAAGAAACTAGGGTTTCATGCCGTAGAGAGAAAAATGAAGAAGAAGGAAAAAGAAGAAAAGGTAATGTTGTTTCTTCTTTCTTTTCCTATTCTCTTTCTGTCTTCATGCAGGTGTAAATTGCCATCATCCTCACGGACATCAAGAACCCTTACGTGGCTGCTTCTCCTCCAAGTTTCTCCATCTCCTGCAAATTAAAGGCCCAAATTATTAAAAAGGCCCAACAGTTTCATCATCAAACTGTGTCATCCAATTAAAAAGTCATTCTACAATGTATATGGTGAAACTTTTAATTATCAAAAAAACATTATGTCACCTCAGTTGAATATTTGTTTAGCTTCAAGTTGTAGTAAATGTTAAGTTATAATAATTGTAACTAAATGTGTTTATACCTTGAAGAATCCATTTGATCTCAAACACCAATCAAAGAAAAAATGTTTTCATATTATCATATATCTAAGATGTTTTATGTAAATCTTGTTTTTATTATTATTTTTCTTTTTGTTGTTTGATTTATGATTATTTTTAATTTTTAATTTTTTAACTATTTTTTTATTCTAATAATTAATAAAAAGATATTTTTCTTTTTTCGAAATAAAAAAAATAAATATTAATTTTCTTATTTTATATCACATAAGAAGTAAATAAGAGAAAATAGCACCAGATCAATTAAAGTTTAGAAGTATATATATAAAACAAACAAACTTCTAAAGTTATTGGTAAACTACATGCTATTCATTTAAAATTACACATTACTTTTAAGAAAATGTTAATTTAATTACTATCTTCTCTTAAAAGAGAATATGTATTTGATTTGAGGATTTCATAAATTATAATCGGCAAATCAATGTTAATAAATAAAGTGATAAACTGAGAAGGTTACAAAATTGTATTTAATTTAATAAAGGTTTAATTTAAATAATTTCACCATTTCCACTTAATTTGAAGAGTTACATACTCTTTAACGAAGACATCCTATATATATAACATTTTAGAGACTAAAGTATAAGCATCTCTCTTAAATAATGTTGTGTTTAGATTTTTTAAAATAATTATTTAATGTAAATGCATCAAAATAATATTTACACTAATCTTTATTAAATTTGAGAATAAATCTCCTGAATATTATCTTATCAAAATTATCAAAGAATTTTTTTTGTGAATAGTAAAAGGACGAAACAATTTATAAAATATAATAAAAAAAATTAAATGGTACAATGAATTTGATGAATTTTACTATATTTAGTAAATATTTTCAATAATTTGTTATTTATTGAAAATGCCTTATTATTCAAATATTTATATATTTAAAAAATAAAAAAACATATATGCTTCCCACGTGGTAAAAACACTAGTTTTTTTTTAAGAGGACTTAGGTGTTTGAGGCAATAAAACTGTTAATTGGCAATTTTTTTTTTAAAAAAAATGGTAAAAATGCAAACTGTTGATTGACAAATATTTTAAAGAAAATCGTAAAAAGTAGAACATTTCACAAAATAATTACACATCATAAAAATCAAGTATAATAAATTTTGTTTTTAGTGGTTTTATTTTAAAAATTATAAATAGTTTATCAATTTTTCCATTTTTGAAAAAAATTCATTTTCTTATTAACATTTAAATATATTTTGAGTGTCAAGGGAAGTAGCATAAGAGTTAGATTTAGCCTAAAATACACCACCTAATTGTTGCTCTATCTTTTTACTTCTGGAGTCTTTTTAACTTTTAAGATGAAGTGTGTTTAGGTAAATTGACCATTTTATTCTCCAATTCTTTTTAATATGTTTAAAATGTTTACGAGTGATTTTGACGACATTAATTGCAATAATGATTAAACAAAAATTAGTTTTCTCTCTCCTCTCTCTACCCTCCTTCCCTCTTCTTACTTAATTATTATTTAAGATGTCATCATGTCCACATCTAACACAATAATACATTACTAACTCTCAAGGACCTTAAATCTTAAATTTTGAGAGGGTTAAAAGTCAATTTTGTTATTATCTAAAATATCTCTAAATATGGTTTTATTAATTTAAAA
>JBBPDI010000023.1:23563926-23593781 GCA_037974545.1 Cucumis variabilis | reverse complement strand
TATATATTTTTTTGCTTAAATATGATTGGTGCAAGCGGTCATTCCCTCATCCAATACTTTAGGAGAAAAAAACTATAGTATATATAAAATGAACAATGAAGGAGAATTTTTGGATATTTGTTTTACCTGTCCATGAATAAATACTTATTTTACTCTTTTCGTTGATGAGACAACCATTTGAATATATGCGTCTTTCAAGCTTTTTTCGTTATTCGCTGAGGACACAATTGTTCGAATATAAATGGCTTTTAAATTCAAAAGCTACGATTGAACTAAAGTATTTAGTTATGCAAATAACCATTTGTATTCATTCACACATAGGAAAATTTTGTAGGGAGATAATTAATTAAGAAATTAATAAAGTATTTAGAAAGACAAAATAAGGTTAGAGGAAGAGAAAAAGTTAGAGAAAAGTAAGCTAGGAAAGGTTACACAAATTTAAAAAAAATGTTAAAATTAGAGTGAACAACAATTTTTTTAAAAGAAGAAAATGTGAGCAACATTTAAAAATATTTATTATAGCAAAAACTAAGTTTAATTAATATTAGTTATTATACATTTATAAAAATTTATATACAATTAAGCACTATTTTAACATATTAAATTCATGTACGTATATTATTAATGTAATTATATGATTTTCTATACCTTCATATTTAAAAAATATATTTTTTTTTAGGCTGACACTATAATTCTCAAGATGATGTGGATGTGACCATAAATGATAGATGTTGAGTTCACATTCTCATAGCATTATAACTTTTCTAAAACTCAATTCCACACTTAACTAGAAAGATAAACTTAGTTAAGTTTATTATTTTTGGACACATAATTCGAAAAGAGAAATAAAAGAACTTTTATTACCATAAAACAAAAAGGTATGACGACAATATTAGATGTGTATCTATTTGATCTTTAAATGATAAGAAAAAAAATGTTTGTTGCATGCAAAGTTAAAGATTCTGCTATAATCCTTGCAAGTACTTAATAAATTTTCTCTTCAATTTAAAAAATTTCCGCATTTTATTTCTGTTAGTTAGAATCGTACGTCTCATCAAGACCCGTAACCAACAATTAAAATCAAACCTTACTCCATCCTTTTTAGTCAAATTTTGTTCTTTCTTCCTACCGTAGCTTCTACCACCTCATTCATATCTACTTTTCTATTCAATACTCTCTTGGTTCATGAACCTAGAAAAATTTCACACCCATCCAAAAAGAAAAAAAAAAATATTAATAAAATTTAATGAGATTTTATTGATGAGTCAATCATAGTAAATCTCAATTATAAACGTAATTGGAGAATTTTTGATAGAATTTACTAAAAATATAAATGTGTTATATTTATTAACAAAAATAGTAATATAACAATAAAATGAATTTGTAATTTTTATATTGTTATAATAACATTATTTGTAATGCTAATAAATCTGATGTAATAATCAAATGTAATTGCTTTGTTGAGTGTCTCACCTAGAATCAAATTAGATTGGTTGATTACAAATTTGAAAGTGTGACCATTTTATTACAGTTACATTACATTGATAAACAAAAAGAAAGAAAAAATGAAGCCTACCTTTTAGATTATATATAATTGTTGGGTGCAACCCAACCAATTACTCAATAAAAAGAAAAAAAAAAGGTATATAATGTGAGAAGTTTTTTTAAAAAATTAAGTTGATGATATTATTATTATTTGGTAGGCTACAAAAAGGAATGCTGAGATGGGTACAGACTAGGCTGCGCTTAAATTTCTCACGCAAATGTATGTTTCGTATGTGACTTTGCAAATATACATATATAAATAGATAAGTGTGATGAATATCATGTGAAGTCAAAGTTAATAATCTATCCATACTATCTAAGAAGGTTTAGAAGAAACTTCCAAGATTTTATTAAACATTATTAGGTAATTTGAGTGGTAAAGATTAAACTATTTATTTATTTTAAAATAATATATCGTTCTTACCAACCTTCATTCTTAACTTCAAAATCATTTATTTATTTAAAATGCTCTAATCCAATAATGGATCTAGAAATTTTATAGAGGAGCACCATATAATCTATAATAAATTCACTAAAAAACATTAAAAAGATATCTCGATGTTTCGCTGATACTCTAATAAAATTCACTACATTTGTAGCAATAAAGAAAATATCGACAATTTTCACGTAATTTTTTCTAATGTAAATGTGAATTTAAAAATTGCATCAAAAAAGAAAAAAAAAAGAATAATATATTTTTCATGGAATATTGTTGAGACAATAGAAGTTTAGATCACTAACTTTGTTGTATATTTTTCTAAATATTTGTTAGATAACAAATGACGGCTAAGAAATAAGTTAATTGTTAGATAACAAAACGATAGGAAATAAATTAGGGTTTTATCTTAATTAGATTTTTTTCCTATTTTTAAAAAATTATTTTTATGACAATATTGAAATTTGTCAAAAAAAGATAACATATGAACACTTAATGGTTATGAAGTGGGGGCACAACACCACACTAGAACAAAATTTTGTTTAAAATAAAATATTATTTAATATATATTGTAATATGCCACTTCAAAATTAATATTGAAGTACAAAAATCGACAATGTGAGGGAGACACGTGCATCACTAACCTCTTAATAAATCCGCCTCTGCTCTCATCATCATTTTCTAACGGGGTCTCTTAAAAACTATAAAAAAACGATAAAATATTTACAATATAGAACAATTTCAAAAACGAAAAAAGTCCACATGCTTATAATCGAAAATATAAATAATGTCACACGATTAATGGACACCCAGAAATCGTAATATATTTGGTAAACGATCGTTTAAATTTGGTTCAAGATTGTTTAGGACACGATCATTTAGATTTGGTACACGATCGTTTATATTTGGTACATGATCGTTTAGATTTGATCGTTCAAATTTAGATAGTAAAATCTTAACGTTTTTTAAAAATATTATTTGGTAAACGATCGTTTAGATTTGATAGACAATCGTAAACGGTCTTCTACCCTTTAGCCTATCTCTTTGTAACTGTGAGGCCTTGATCGTGCTCTACCTTACACGACTTCTTGCGAAAAGAATGGTTTATACAATAAGACTGTTACACGACGAGAAGTGACAATGCAGGACTGTTTTGAATTTTGAGCTTACTTCACTAGGACGTAATTACGTCATGTTTGCGTAAGAAAATCGACGATTGATTTAACTTTGCTGTCAATATGAATTCAGGATAAGGGAGTGGTAGTGACACGTGGCATTCTGATATTGGACCAATTCTCACTGCCGAACAAAAGTAAACATTTCAACATGGGGGACTTCATCGAAGGGACTTATAAATGAAGGAAATCCTGTTACGTTGAAGCTACTTTTACCTTGAGTTTACTTAAGAAAGAATTGAAAGGATTTCCAAGGCAGTTGTGATTGTGGGTGGTTCTTCTTAAAAAATGTTTTCCAATATGATTACAAATTAATTGAATTGAATATGATTACAAACTATGAGTTTTAGGATATAAACTCCAACAATCTATTATATTAAATCCTCGTACAATGGTAATAACGACTGAAACTAGAGTTTAGAGAGTGAAAGAGATAGAGAAACTTGTCGAGAAGAAATGACAACTGACAACTGTTGCCACGTACCCGAGATGACGCGGAGCGACCGACGTCCTGAAAAGAGTTAGTTTTAAAAGAAAATAGGAGTCACCACCAATCTTTTTTACGATGTGATTGGACACCAAAATAAAGTAAACAATTTAAAAAAAAATGGTCTGCAAAAAATAGAGTTGAGTTCGGGAGTCATTTGTGTGTGGGGAAGGTATTAGCACCCCACAACACCCATTTAGAAAAATGGTGGCCAAATTTTAAATCTTGAATTGAAAATATTTTTTAATTTATTTTAAAACTAATGCCTTATTTCACCCCTCATTACTCTAATGTTTGAAGCAATGATCTCATAAAATAAGTAAAATAATATTTCATTGATTAGACTATATATTGAAGGAAACTTCTCACCCTAAGAAAATGAGAAATTATTACAATTTCTCAAAATCTATCATAGGATAGTCTTCAAATAAAGATATTTTTTTTAAACATTGATTAAATTAACTTTTTCTTGGTATCATATCTTGGACTTCCAAAGATGTGATTCCTCACCTCAAGAATTTTAGAAATTCAGACTCCCAAATTTTCTAGATTCTGTCTTAAGATTTTTTTTTATTTTTAAAGATAAATATGATGTAAGAGAAAAAAAAATAATTAACTTATATAAAATGTAATGATAACATTGCAAAGTGTATAAAAAAAATTCATAAATTTAATACTACGTAATAATAATTATTAAGCATGCAAGGAAGTAAGTTTGAAAAAAAGTAAAGACAATAGGCAGCAAGAAAAGAAAGAGGAAACGAGAAAAAAAACGAAAGAAGAAATAACGGAAAAAATATAACAAAAAATAAAAAAAATAATAGAAAGAAATGGAAGAAGAAAAAAAAAGAAAAGAAAAAAAAGAAAGAAAGGTGTGTGGCTGCCGCCACCCACCATACAAGTCTTCTGTTATTTCCTTCCCCTGCCTACCAGTAACTGTAGATTCATAGCAAAACATAAGTGTCATGTGTGGTATCATCATTTAGGCTATTCGTCACCCAAAGACTTAGAAGAAGCTTGCTTGTTTGTGCAACAATAATTTGTAGATATGTCATGTTAAGCTCTGAGCGAGTGACTTAGTGGGCGACTAGGATAAGATGATGCGATAAAAGAGGCATTTTCTACCTATGTGTTACTTATTTTCTAATGATATGCAGTACAAGTTTTCCTCTCTATCGCCCAAGTGCAAGCAAAGAGAGGCTTTCTGATAAATCCAGGATCAAACTCAAAAAATTGGTGTGCTAATTGAATCTATTGCGCAATTGATCCTATGTGGTATATTATATACACTATAAATATGCATAGTATATTTATCCTAACTATATACACTGAGGTGCAATTGGTGGTGTAAGATGAACATGGCGATGGTTTGTGAACTCATGTAATAGGCATGCCATGAAAGAATATTTAATTAATTAATTGCAATGTACTGTGCATTAATATTTCAAGAAGGTACAAAGAATCTATGAACTTCAGAATTAAGGCGAGCATCCTCTCGACACCTTTTCCATACTTGCTTACCTCTCAAAATTCAAATACTTTAATTTAAGCTATGATTTATATCTAATCAGTTTTATGCATTACAAAAAATTTATCCTAATTTAAGGCGAGCATCCTTTCGATGCTTTCACTGTACACGTTAGCTTCTCTACAACTTATGTGTAGGATTAATTCAACCATGAGATGACATTGCTATAATCTCTTCACCGTTTGCTTAGTCAAATATGGGTTTTCACTTGTCAAGTGATTATTGTCAATGTGATTGTCTTTTCTCTCGAATAAAACAAGGCTTTGATATCCGCGTTTACCTAAACAAAACTTACAACACATACACTTAGATTCTTTAATATTAATAACACATTACATTGTTCAGAAACTAATTAAAGGCATTGAAGATGACTAGCAAAAGAGAAATGAGAAAATGGTAGAAGAAATGTATTAATATTATAAATAGAACTTTAGGTCTTTTGACGATAGAGTTGATATTACAACTTAATACATAGAAATTACAAAAGGGAGTGCAAAGAAATGAATCTAGCCATAGAATATGACTTTTCACATTTTTTGGCTATGATTTTTGCTTGTGTTGATGAGGGAAAATGTTAGAAGGAATCTCTCTCTCTTCTTTAGGTTCTCATCTAAAGCTTTGAGACAGAAAGGATAAAGAATGCCTTTCTCCATGGTGAGTTACAGAAAGTTATTTATATAACTCAACTAGTTTTTTTTTTTTAAAAGAATATGATTGGTCAGTAGGTACACTTGGACATCTTTACTAGATGGACACCCACTTAACACTCTCATCATTCCCGCTACATTAATGATCAATAAATATAGTACATGAAGCAAGAAGCAATACAAAAAGGACTAGAGATAAGTCCAATAACGACCAAGGAAATTATAAAAAAGCACAAATGTTTAAAGCAATTGAGCTAGCACAGTAATTGGAAAACATATTTGATCTACTACACTATAATCCAATGAGAGCATACACATCTTCTCAAAGTTCTGTCTCTGATCTCTCCTTGCTTTTGAAAATTTTGTTGTTCTTCTCAATTCAAATGGTCCAAAGGACTACCATAATGGTGTTAAATATAATGATACCTTTCTTGTTTTTTTGTTGTATGCAACATATATCTTTGCACAAAGAAGTATAGTTGGTAATACTATTTTGCTAGTTAATATAATCAAATGCACAACCTTCTCCCAAACTTTTTTGCTAGTTAGCAATATCGCATGTTATGAATAAATGGTTTTTGTCTTCACAGTGATTTTTGCACAGGACGCACCAATTTGGTTTAAGGTTCCAATATGAAAGCCTTTTTTTTTAAAAAAAAAAGATTTTCAACAGTGTTTATGGACTCAAGGAGAAGAGAGCATATTAAAAACTTACATTTTTTTGGGAGGTTGAATTTTCATAAGTTGTTGAAGATAGATGGATTGGTATTGATTTCATCTCTTTGATCAGTGACATGTATGACTTTTTTTATAGATGCAATATTGAAATGACCATCCATGCATAGATTTCAATAAGGAGTATCATAGCCTCGGTTGCTTTTTGGAGCACACATTAAAGTTTTTAATTCAGACCATTATTGGATTTCAAAGCTTCTAAGAGATCTTCTAGGTTTAAGATCCCAATCAAGAGGGTTTCATTCCACATGTCTTTAACACTGCCTTGTTGGATTTTAGAAAGGGCGTATAATCTTAGCTTGAATTAAGAGAGATGAGATTTATCATTCTACATCCCATGCCACAAGGAAGTATTGTCGTCATTATTGATCTGCGATTTATTTTGAGTAAGAAACCAATCCACTCCTTCAATGATAGATCTCCAAGGACCCTTAAGATTACTATATTTGCTTTTTGTTGAGATTCCTTTTATGCAACCTTGACCATATTTGGCAATGATAAGTCTTTTCCACAAAGGCTTTTGTTCTGCACAAAATCACTAAAGCTAGTTAGTGAGCAAAGCAAAATTTGTATCATTGACATGATTTATTGCCAAGCCATCTTTATCATCTATCATTGACTCAACTAGTTAGGTTTGTTAATAAGTTATACTCAATCATGTCAGCTTACTTTATAAAAGCTTGTATGGTTTAAAACAAGTGTCATGTGCTTTACATGAGAGATTTACTTTCTAGTTGTACACCTTTGACTTTACTGTGTCCCTTGTCGACTATTCACTTTTCATTCGTTGTGTTACGTCATCTATCACATATTTGCTTTTATCTGTCGATGACATTATGTTTATTAGCATTGACATGCCTTATATTGACTCTCTTAAGTTTATTTTAGCTTTTGAGTTTCAAATTTTTGACTTAGGTCCCCAAAAGTATTTCTTGGACTTGAAAATACATTATCTTTCAAAAAATATTTTTGTTAGCCAAGTCAAATATTTTCTCTATATGCTTAGAACATCTGCAGTGATTGGAGCCAAAGCCATGACGATTTACACACCATTGCCCCTATTAGGTTTTATGTTCTAAGACTTGTAAATTGTAAATCCATTGACAATAATTAATAAAGTGCTATTATTATAATTTCAATAAGTGATATTGATTATTTTAGTAATTTTGTCTTAATAACCTAAATTCAATAGACTAACATCCTAGCCTACCTTATGTGTCTTGAACTTTATGTGGAGACATGCAGAGGTTAATGTTTAAGATACAACATAAAGAGTTTATAGTGAAAAGAAAAGGCTGGATATCCTATCCTAGTAACTCTATGGATACGAACCACTTTGTATTTGATATAAATGCAATGATCCAATGCGTTCGTGTAAATGACCTGTTAGTGAGAGAATATTATGTAATGAGTCTTCATAAGACTGAACGACGAAATAATAACCACTAGTTGTAACTCTATTGACTAGTGAGCTTTTTATTTGAATAAGATGACCTGAACAACTTATTCTAAATCTTGAGGGTATTATGAACTCTCGTTCGAGCGAAATTGTCCTATGATTTGCATGAGTGAGAGTGACCAGAATTTTGACTCAATGAGCTTACCATTTTGAGGGACAAGTCAAGTATGGAGCTTGAGACGTATTCATACATTTTGGAATTCACTCCTTCCTGATTTTAGAATGTGTAAATGTGTTCTCTTAAATGGTATTTTCAGGACTTGAAAAAAGAGTTGTACCTTCTTTATGGCGTGAGAGGATTTTTTTTATTGGTTAAACCATAAATGGGTTGTTCATTAGAGGAGCACAAACATTTAAGAAGTAAAAAGTAACACTTGGGTAAAATGGTAATTTTAACCTAGCTAGTGTTAGAGACACTTTTAAAGGACTAACTTGCTATTATTGGTCTATATGCATGGACATAGAAATATATCTACACTAAGAATAGTTTAACTATGAGTTTTTAGTAGAGTGTACAAACAATTAACAAATATTGATTAATGTGATTAATGACTTTAATGAATTAATTTTATATCGTTATTGCTTTTGATGTATAGTTCAATTAGGCCCCCTTCCCAGTTAATCAAAGGTAATGAGGTTAATATATCTTGGATGGAATTTGGATGATCCAAATTCATTTAGGAAAATAATATAATGTATGATGTTGAATTGTCATATAAACTTCAATTTTGAATTTGATACAAAATTATTTATGATAGAATAAAATATTTGAATAACTTCAATTTAACTCAATGTGAATTAGATTTGTATTAAAACTATAGTTTAAATTTAATGCATATATAACACATTAAAACTATAGATCATGAGAGAAATATTTATTTATGGATTAAATCAACTATAATATATTTAACCAATTTTATTCAATTTAATTAGATTTTATTTAACTATATAATATAAATTAAAACTATAGCTTATGAGAGATATTAATTTAAATATGATTTATGCAAAATATTAATTAAATATGATTTAATTAATTATTAAATTAAATTAAGGGAAATTATTGAATATGTCAAAATTGCTGAAAATATTTACAAAATAGAGCAAAATATTATATTCTATCAACGACATTGATAGAAGTATAAAAATGTCTATAATTAATAGAAATTGAAAGTTTGCTATATTTTGGTTCATTAAACTATATTTGAAAATTAAATTAAATTAAATGTGAAGAAGATAACTTCCATGTTATCTTCTACTTTATCGAGGAAATTTCATATTTTCTCCAATGGATCAATTGTCCACTTCTTCTTTAATAACCTGCCAAAGATAAAGGAAATGCAATGCATAATCAAGAGAATTATAGTATACAAAATTCTCTCAATTTTTCTCTCCAAAAATTCCTTTTCAATCGCAATTGGTTCCCCTAAGCCAAAAATCTTATATTTACATAGAGAATACGAGACGTTCCAAGTGGTGGTGTATGAAGATTGAGACTACGTGATTACTTGTAGAAATACAAGTTATTATGACCTTTTAGGTAGAATAATGGGACCAAAACGTGTAGTAATTGTGTCAAAATGCGTAGTTTCTTGTGCAAATTCATAATTATTAGGAATACATTTTACATAAGTTTCCATGTCTATTTTACCCTGTTTTCAATGTTTTAATACATGATTAATAAGAAAAGAAGAGACTAGTGAATCACAGAGGAGCGTGTGCAAAGGATTATGTGAGAAGACCTTGTTTGACAAGTACAATTTCTAGGTAAGGTACTACGTCATCATGCGAGGAAGAATGGTAGTTGGAGTTGATGTGACTTAACAAGACTGTAACCGACGTTCAAATGCTCAGAAGAATAGAAGTTTTCTATTGAATGTTTCCTATAAAAGGACTCCTTCTATACCAAGTAAAGTGGCCGACTTTGAGAGAAGTCAAATGTCTGTATGGATCGTTCCAAACCTTAGAGACTGGCAGAAGCCGAAAAGGAGTATCCTTTCCGACTTCTGTAAAAGTATTTCTTCTTCTTCTCTGACCAGTCTGTGAGTGAAAGCTTAGACTCTGATAGAGAAGATTCCATTCTTTCCTCTTTCCTCTAACTTGTAATGGTCCTTTTCTTTACTTTCCATTTTTATATTTCTTTGTAATGTATGTATTCATATTATAAAGTGGCCTAAATCCTACATTCTTTAATACATTACATGTTTATACCTTTTCAATTTAACATTCTTTTACTGTGTTCATCTGTCAATGTGTTTTCTGTAGTTTAGTCTTGTGATAAGTTCTTGATAAGAAACTTAGCTTATAAAGCTTATCACGCTAGTTGAGCTATAATCACCACTTGGCCAATGTATATCGCCAACTACTCAAGAGAGCAAGAAGTAAGGATATGGCTAACGCGTGCAAGAAGGAGTCTGGAGATAATCCCCACCTTGGCGAGATAACTTCCATCACTTGTGTCTCGAAAGGAGAACAAGTGTGGATACTTGGGGCTGAGAGGTTGTCACCCTTAAAAGAGAAGAACTATAAGTCTTTGAAGGAGTTTGGAGATAAATCCCACCTTGGCGAGATAATTTCTATCACTTGTGTCCTGAAAGGAGAACAAGTGTGGGTAGTTGGAGAGGTTGTCACCCTTAAAAGAGAAGAATTATAAGTCTTGTAAATAAACTCTTCTAGATAGATCTCACTGTTTGTTAGATTGTGATTGTGTTTCATGGGACTTAGGGTGGAATATGTTGCATAGTGCTGGTGAAATCAATGCTTGTTGAGGTACGATCCCACCCAACCTGAGATATTTGACTTGGTTGTAGTTTGTTGATTTATATGTTTGTATGTTTGGTTCCTGGATTTGTACAAGTCAATCCCACTTGACGAAGCCTACAACTTGACCTAGTTGATTAAATCCATAAATTTTGTGATGGTTCTTGATTCTAGACCACATAGGTTCAATAAAGCTTTTGAGTTTGGGTCATATGATATGTCGTTGATTCACGATCATTACATGCAAAATACTCTTCATGAATCTCTTCATCATGTGAGTGGATATGATCGTTGCATGCAAAATGCTCCCAATATCCTTCATCACTGATAAGTCCTTGTTGTACAAGTTTTTCTATTATTTGTCTAAGTGTAAGCGAAACAATAGGTTTTTTTGGATGAACTAGGATAAAACACAAAGAATTGATATCAAAGCTTAGTTCTAGAGTTTACTTCTCAATTAGGCGGTGTAAAAGAATAAATAATAAAAAGATATAAAAGAATGAGAGTATAAAATTACATCTACTTATGTACACCTAGAGCACGCTGTAAAGATAATTTAATGAGGGTGGTTGAGTTGGTGTGAATGTGAACTAAGTTGCATTAAAGAAGGAGGTGAAAGAATGTCTAATGCTACTAGGCGAATAAGCTATATGACCATCTCAATCCGTTATAGCTTGATTAACTAGCTTATGATTATAACGTGCTTCTCTCAGAGCATTGAAAATCACACTTTGTCTTCACTGGTATCCAAGACTAAGCCCAGCCAAACAAGGTATATTTTGAATTGTTTACCTATAAAACTTATAGGGTTTCATGTTAAAGGACAGGAACCTCTGGGCGCCTACCATCCACATTTGTTCACCTTTCGAAATACAAATGATGAAAACTATCTCGTATAGGAGACAACTCTTGCTTGCGTGCATTAGACAAGTGATGAAAATAGATAATCTAATACAATAAGAATTATAAGTAAAGCTTATTATCAATAATTTATCATAAACCTACACTACAAATAACACAAGAACAGATGGATAGCAAAGAGATGGACTCTACATTGTATTAAAGAATGAAGGCCTTTGACCACTGTGCAATATGAACAAATACAACGTAAAAAAATACAAAAATGGTAAGAAATAAAAGTGACATTACAAGTTAGGGGGAAATGGAGGATGAAATCTTCTTCACTAAGCTCTCAAGCTTTCACTCTATTGCTGACCGTAGAAGAGGAAGAAATACTTTACAGGTGGTAGAAAGTCTACTCCTTCCCATAAACTCTCTAGGGTTCTACTCACCTCTTTAGGTGAATGATTGGCCCAATTATGTCTTTAGTGGCTGGTCCATTTAGACGTCTAGCCTTCTTTTATGGTAAGGATGAAGTTCCTTTTTATAGGCAAATTTAGGCAAAAAATTTAATCTTGTGAACATGTGATCACTGAAAGTTGCCCATCTTGTTAAGTCATGTCAAGTCCATCCACCACTTTTTTTTGTCTTTTAGCGAACCTTTTCTTGCGTTTTAATGTGGTCTTCTTGCCTAGTTTTTGAGTGACTTTCTTTGCGATTCGCCAGCTTCTTATTTTCTTGATAATCCTGCGTTTAAGACACTAAAAATGGGGTAAAGCAGGAACATCGCTTATGTAAAGTTTATTTCTAAATATTTATGTATTTACAACATAAGCTACTTGTTCTAACACTCTTATTATGCATTTTGGTCCCATTATTCTACTTAAAAGGTCATAATAATTTGTATACATAAGTTATCACTTGCTTAATCAAGCTTTATCATTTGCATCCTGAGAGGCAAGTAAGTGTGGCGTTTAAGGTATTGAAAGGTGCTCGCTTTAATCATAAGTTAGTTGATTGATTTCTATGTTGGCTTTTTGGTCCCTAATCTCAAATTAATTAATTAATCAATTAATATTTTGATGATAACAAATCTGCACTTTTATTGACAATTTTATTATTTTGAATTGTCTCTAACGTAGAGCTTGGAACAATAAATCTGACGCCTCTTGAATCACCAAAATCGAAATTCAAATGAAGAAAATATTGCTAAAAGAAGCTTAACGAAAAAATACCCTAGATGGTGATGTGGCAGCTAAGTAATCAATTTGAACCAATTAGAAAAACCCACTTGGAGCAATGAAGGAGTAACACACATGCCTTTGCTTTTGTTTTATTGCCTTTTAAAAAGAAAATAAATTTAATATTATTATTTATCTTTGTGTCAAACGACTAGTTTTTGTAAAAGATGGTAAACTTTGTTTTATTTGGGCTTTAAACAAATTATTTTAAACAAAACATATTATTATATTATTATTTGTGTTTGTATATAATAGTTAATTGAGTTTAAATATTAACCATTCGATTTTCTTTTATTTACCTCCAGTAACCTAAAATAATTTTGAATTTCAATATCTTTCCCCCCGTTTTAAAAACTTCATTTTCCCCAAATTTAACAACAATTCAACTTTACAATACTCAAAAAGTGCAAAAGATACCATTGTTATTCTCTCTAAAGCTTTCAGTTTTTATTCTTTTCATCTTGTCCTTAAGAGAATTCTTATTGTATTGTGAGGACTAATGATTGAGAGCTTCAAATTGTATACTCACTCTTTTAGAGAGTTTTCTTTTGTGTGATTTAAAACTTCAACATATTATAACGGTTGGATTCTAACCCGTGGAAATGATCGAATTTGCTCTTGAACCTGAGAAAGAAGCAAGTAGTGATTCAGCTTTAACCTGTGGAAAAAGTCAAAAGAAGATTTTCAATCAAAATCCAAAGAGGTGCTTGGAAAAGTGGATGTAGGTCGAGTTTTGGAACCACTATAAAATCACAGTGCCTTCTTCTTTAAATCCTTTCTAATTATTTTTGCATTTAATTTAGTTACATATTATTTTTGGTTGAGTTTGATTGCAGACTCTATTTCTTTTTTTTTTATCAATCTTGTTATTTAACATAATTTTGCTAAAGTTTTTTATTTAATTAAAAATTATCTAATTAGTTTATTTTAGACTTATTTGTTAAAAAAGTTTAATTAAACCCTATTCACCCCCCTCTAGGGTTGCCATATTGGTCCAAGACATTATTGCATCCAAGGATGACGCATGGCTTAATTGGCTAATAAAGCAGAGACTTTCCTTCATTCTTTCTTTACACAAGTTAGTTCACATATCAATCTTGCCATCTTTCTTATCCCCTTTTAAAGATTCTCTAGTGTGGATAGTAGTTTAGCTTAGTCACACTTTACTTTATACTATATAGATGGTTATTTTATAATGCCTTGATGAAGAGTAAGCCTTAAAACTACGATTTGATATCAATTCCCTATGTTTGACCCTGGATTACCCAGGAAACCTATTGTTTTGCTTACACTTGGACAAGTAATAAGAAAACTTGTACTCAATGAGAACTTAGTAATTACGTGAGGACGAGAGACATTAAGAGCATCTCACATGCAATGATCATGTGTCATCACATAGAATTAGATGTAGACATACACAAAAACATATACTGAGTCCGAATTTTACCGCTACTAATTGGTCACTTGTAGAATTGATATCAATGAAAGTAAGTTTCTATTTAATTAAAAATCATGCTTAGCTTAATTTAATTTTAGGTTAGGTTTGTTCTCTGTATTTTTGCCAATGCACGAATATTTCCTATTTTCCAATTAAATTTGAGTTTATTGTTCTGTGATGTCTTCCATTGTGCAAGGCTTTTATCCCTCAGCCCCATCCTTTCCTGATAACACACTCTATGGTAGATTGTATGCTTCTTGCAATATCTCACATTCGCTTGTTCAGACATCAAATTTATAGTGAATAAAGTAATCCAATTTATGTAGAATCCTTTTGTTGTCTATTTTTCAACCGTTAAACGAATCTTACACTATCTTGCTATAACACTTAGTCTTGGCATTTAGTTTTAATCAAGCAATTCAAATTTTAGGCTTTTTGTGATGTTGACAAGGAGGTGATGCTTCTGATCGTTGTTTGGCCACCAAATTTCTTGGTTCCAGTCCTGTTTCCAGATCTTCCAAGAAACAATTTACAATTTTCCTTCACCAACATAAATTGAATATCATGCTTTGCCAATATCACTTCTGATGTCTATTGGCTTGGCTAGCTCCTACGTGACCTTCGTGTCTTTCTACCACAACCTTCAACTTTGTGGTAAGATAATATTTTTGTCATTTCACTTTCAAGTAAATCTCGTCTTCCATGCTTGAACAAATCATATCGAGATTGATTACCACTTTTTTCGTGAGAAGGTGGTTCGCAAAGATATTGACTTTCACTTTATCTCCACTAAAGATCAACTTAGTAGACATTTTCACAAAACCTATCTCCACATCATTGGTTCAACAATATTGAGACAAACTCCTATCTTCTAAACTATCATGGGTTTGTAGGGGTGTGTCACATCTCTCTTCCTCTTGGTCTTTGGTCCAAGTTTTGTAACCAATTATGTTCCTATCTTTACTCTAGTAACAAATTTTGTTTTAGTTGTTATATGCTCCTTTGCCCATTCTATAAATTGGGATGTTGTACTCTCTTCATAGCATTAAAAATAGTATTAAAATCCTATTCTTATCTCAAGTTTCATATGTAGTAACAACAACGATAAAAGTAACAGTAACATAAATATGACAAATTATGTCTTGTGATAATGATAACGGTTAAGGTAACAGTAACTGTAAACATACAACTTCATAATTCTATGTAAACAAGAACAAAAATAATGCAACTATATTTGCAATTCAAACTTAATATGATTGATCCATAAATGATATTTCATTACAATTACACCACTTCTCATTACAATTTGGTAGAGATGACCTTGGAATACAAATAAAGAAAGGTGAATAGGTTCCACTCATGGGAGTTGACCTTCAATCCACATCTAAAAAAATCCAGATCCATGAGCTTGAGAAGCTAACGCATGCACCATAGACTTACCTAACGATTGACCAACATGAAGCTCATGAATGGAGTCGAAAAAAAAAACTAAAATAACATATTGAAATAACATATCAAACTTTCAAAAAAAAAACAAGTAAAACTACCGCTATCTTAAATGACATTATAACAGTTACGTTTTCTAATCCGTAATGAAAATTAGCACAATTGTAATGAGATTCTATTCATGAATCAATCGTAATGGGCTTGAATTGCAAGGATAATTAGACTACTTTTGATCTTATTAATTAAAATTACAAATATATTACATTTACGGTTACTCTTACTGTTTGACCCTATACAATATATATATAAATGTAACATTAGATGTGACAGATTCACAATTTTCATACCATTATAGTAGTAATATTGGTAACGGTATAACAATTGAGATAAGGCCGTTTCCACGCAATTCTCAAATATAATTAGAATGAGAATCCTCGGTTCTTCAATTAGATGGTACCTTTTCATTAGTGATTTTGAGGCGAGCCTATAGTTCAATAGGATTACGGTATATAGATAAAAAAGTATTTAAATGAGACTTACTTTTCAAATTACCATTGATTTATTATGTTTTTCTTGAAACAATTCGAGGTTTAATTCATTTCCATTCATTTTTTTATCAATCCCTATTTTCTTAAACCTAATCAATTAAACATGAGTAAACCTAATATGATTTTTCAGGTTAACCAGATTCTATATTATTTGGAAAAACAAAAAAGTGTCGAGAAGATATATAGCTTTTGAATATGCAAAATAAAAGTATTTTTTTTTAATACAAACTAAAGATACTTGGAGTTTTTTTTTGAAAGCTCGATTTAGGGAACATTTTAAAAATATTATATTTTAAAATTCAAGGATTCTGAGTGGTTAAGAAAGAAAAGCAAACATTAAAGAAAAATATAAGAATTAATAAATTAAAAAAAAAGTAAAATTGAGTAATAAAAAAGATAAAATAAGTGTGTAAAAGAAAGTTGAAGTGAGTTCATTAGTAGGGCGTCTCTTAATTTGACACCATTTTCCTACTTTGATAATTAAAAACTCTATTGTCATGTGAGGGGAAAAAGGAAGAAAATTTTTAAAAAATAAGTCTTTTTTTTTTTAATAAAAAAAAGTTAAAACAAAAAATTTAATTAGGGAGTGGAAAAGTGGTTATATAGTGTGACAAAATTTGTCTCATATTACACATATCGCCACCACCACCACAAAAATAATAAATGCTTTTCTTTGCAATAAACAAACTTTGTATGAAAATACATTTTGCCAAGAAAACAATTCAACCAATTATACCTCACAGCTACTCTAATAAACTTAATTGTTATAGTTTGATCAATTTCCAATTAACTCTCATTCCTTGTTTTTGACATTGCTTCAAAAAAATGGAGACCATCTCCTCAATCAGATCAACATGAAAATTTATATCTTATGAGGATTTTTTCCCACTCACTCCCCCACTTCTCTTTTTATTTTTATTATGGGTGGAGTCTCGGAGGAAATAAATACCTCAAATTATTATTCCTACAAATTTTTTATGAGAATTCTTCACCTTGATCCACATAATTTTAGATGAAAAATTCCATGGACATGGAAAATCAAAATGGGGTGAGGACAAGAACACGAAACTCATGTTTGTTACCGTTCACAAATATCTATAGTTTTCATATGGATGTAATTAAACTTATAACATATCTAAACTAGGAGACTAGTCCAAAATAAGCGGTTCAATATATTGATCTAGTTCATGTAGCTAAAAGACAAATCTTGACATGGTCTTAAAGGACGAAGTGCAACCTATTTAGAATAGTCCAAATTGATTATGGTTCAGTTTGTCTTAGAATGGATTCCTCTACAAATCTTAACTGATACTAATTATGAACGTGAGTAGGAGGTGCATATTTAAAGTATGCTGGCAAATCCTAATCTTACATACGTATAATTATATGTAGTTTTTTTTTAGGTATCAAAATGTGTGTAACAAACATCTACTTTAGAATAATTTTTTATTTACAATATCAATCACATTTTTATTGTTTAAACCTTGTGTCTGCCTTTGTCAAATTCATGCATTAGCAAGTACCAAATTGAAAATTGAGTATAAGAATCAAATGACAATCAAGTCTCAGTCCAATTGAAAATAACTAGTATATCGTTTTTTTAAGGTGATTGCAAAAAAAGAGAAAAGGACCTTACAACTTAAGGCTACAGCACAAACATAACACCTATAAAAATACTAGAATGACTAATGATAAAAGCCAATATATATATATATATATATATATAGAAATAAAACACACACATCTAAAGGAAAAATGCTAGATGGAGAAGAGGCTACTTAGGTTCCTACAAGAAAAGTCCTCCCGTTTTGGGAGAAGAGTTGGGTTATGAAGAGTTAGGATTATGATAAATCTAGTGTTATGATAAGATGTGTTTGGGGGAAGGGTTTTGTGGGAAATGTGTTACGATAGGGTTATATTAGTGTTGGGTCTTATGTCCTAAAACTTGTGGTTTGTAAATAAAAAACTTATTTCTATTTACAATTAAGTTTTTATTGTTGTTTATTGAATAAATTTGTTATTGGATATGTAAATTGCTTATTTCATGTTAGAAAATCCTAACTCCAATAAACTAAGATTCATGGCTATGAGTATGAGTGTTTGAACTTAATGTGGAGACATAAAAATTGATCAAGTTCGTGTAAATAGTCAGAACAGTTTATAGTATGTGGATGAGGTTGGGTACCTTATTTTGGGAACACTATTGGATTAGTCCATTTTGTACTTGTTACAAGAATTGTCTTGTGAAGTGTTTTAAATGAAGTGATCCTAAATTGTTCAGGTAGAGATATGCGAATTGGGATGTCCCTGTGCAAAGAGTTTGTATAAAACTGAACCAAGAAATTTGTCACTCTTACTTTATAATGAAGTTTATTATTTAGGACTGATTGCTTTAATAAGATGACCTAGGTAAAACTCGACCTTAATCCTCACCTAACTATGAATTCCTGTTTATTCGGGATTGTCCTTTAATCTGCATGGGTGAGAGGAGTTAAAATTATCACCTCAACAAATCTCACATTTCAAGCTAGGGTAAGAATGGATAAATAACTAGGGATAGAGGACGAAAGATGAAATTCACTTCTACCCACTAGCTATGAGGTATAATAAAGAGATTGTTTCCTTAAGTGTTGACGTTGGGACTTGAACATGAGGCCCCACCCTCTCATTGGCCTGAGAGAGATTCACTTTAATGATTGGACCATAAACCAATTGTTTATTAGAAGATCGACTATGACTGAAGGAACAAGATGTAATTTTAGGTGTAAAATCATATTTTCAGTACCCTAATCGAATTTATGAACAATCTATGAAAAGTCAACTTACTAATCATGGTTATATCAAGTGGATGCAATAATATGTCTACAGTGAGGAGAGCGTAGCTACATGCTATAGTAGATAGTCCCATTAGTTAACAAATATTGGTTAACTAGTTAAAGATCAGTATAATTGGTTAATCTTAGATCGTTGAAACTCATCAGTTGTAGATCCATTAAACCCTTTCAATAGCTCATTATGAAATTAAACTTAGAACAATGTGATTGGGAGATTCCAATCATTCGAATTGATTAAGAGAAGAAATTGTTAATAATCTTCATAAGGGAAAAATTATATTTAAATAAGATTAATATAAAAAAAAATTCCAATAGATATTTGAATCAGGAAAATTGGATTGATCAGAATTCGTGGTGAAAGTTAATAATACAATACAATACAATTTAGTTAATTAAATTGTTTGATTAATTATATAATATTTTCAAATTAA
This sequence comes from Cucumis variabilis, assembly GCA_037974545.1. Lineage (NCBI taxonomy): Eukaryota > Viridiplantae > Streptophyta > Magnoliopsida > Cucurbitales > Cucurbitaceae > Cucumis > Cucumis variabilis. The sequence continues at coordinate 23,574,234 of JBBPDI010000023.1, read as the reverse complement.
TTATATTAATAAATGAAATTATTTAATTAAATGAATTTTGAGTTACAAATTTTTTTCAAAAGTAGAAGTTTCATTTCTTAAAGTCAAAATTGTCGACTGTTGGTGAGTGAATTTATCCCAGGTGGAAATTGATTAAGTTACTTGCTATTCTGTGGTGTTAATCTCATAGTTCTCTGCAAATCAGAACAAAAGGCCAATTGTTTATGCATGTAGTTTTGTATGGGAATTGGTTATAAATACACGAGTCTTAATTATTAAATTAAAACTTGATGAATACTTTGTATTTTGTTGGAAAATACACAGTACTCATAGAAACTTTTCTTCTTCTACATCTCTCTTAAAATTGATCACTAAATTGGTCCAACAACTAGGATCTATATCTGAAAAATAGTAGAGAGAAGACTTTGAGTGACAAATTTAATTGAGTTCTTTATTCCAATGTTATAAGAACATTTTTTTTGAAAAAAATCATGTTCCTCTCCCCACAAACAATTTTACTAAAAGAATATTAAAAAAAATATGATCTGTAAACTCAACTTCACTTGTATACAAAACACAATAGCTTGATGTATGAGAGCTTCATTTATTGATACAATCTTACATTTGTAATTAAGTCAAAACAACTATGAAATAAATGAATGTTTAAAAATATAATCTCCAAACCAAAGGGGTCTAGCCCTAAAGCACCTTAATTAAGATGTTTAGGATGTAAGGCTTTTCAGGCAGTAGTAACGACATTAAACACTAGAACAACAGGGAAAGGAAGTTAGACAATCATTCGAGCTAACCTCAGCTTCTATGATCACCTACAACGAGAGATCAACCAACTCTCTAGAATTAAAAGGTTAGTCTCAAGTCCAATCAAAGCACTTTAAATCGTCAAACCTCATACATCAATGGAGCTATCCTGCATCCAGAATAACCACAATGCTAAAGGATAGAGTCCTTTTCTAGTAAGGGTCAATCAAAAATCGAAAAGCAACACTGCATCGCCAATAGAATATCAAACAAAGGAGCTTAAACTATCTCGAGGGAAAGAAGAATAGCGTGTGTATCACCAAGACAAAAACTTAAGTGCAGTATCGCCCAAATAATTAGACTCCACAAACAATACGCCACCACCCTAGCTACCAAAGACTCCTATCGAATCAAAATAGGTACAAAAGCTTTATGATGGTAGCAACATTGGAAGAAGAAATATGATGAATGCTAAGACCACCCTCAATAGTCACTACAAAAAAAAAAAAAAAAAAAAAAAAACATTGAACGATATGCAACCTTTAACCCCTAGCAGTTTCCAACTTCAATCTCCAGATAAAAGAGTAAGAAGTGATCAAAATCCTAAACAACCTTAGTAGCAAAACAAATAAACACACCCAATACATTTGAAAGCTTTCATAGAACCGAACGAATAAGATGTAGCTGATTAGCATAAAATTGAGATCTAAGTGATTGACTCTTCAAATGGGTAGTACTTCTTTCCAACAGAAAACCAATTTGCCTACATAAACCTTCTTGAAATAAGAGGATTCTTCAATGTTCTAATTTTTCTTCTCTTTTGTTTTTTGGCAACATGAGCTTAGCTCAATTGACACATATATATATCCAAAGTCCAAAAACAATAGATCCTAGTTCAAATTCTCCAAAGGTATATTATAAAAGGGAGAGCAAAATGACAAATATGAAGAGATACTATAACAACAATTCTGAAAAAGACCGTAACCCTAGCTAAAAGAAATGTGAGAACAAAAAATCAAACTCTTAGGATCATCATTAAACGTAAGACGAAGCAAAGCCTAAAATGTTCGAAAGAAATCTCGCAGCAGGAAAGCCAACAAAAATTAAGATCTCCAGCATTAAAGATCATCAAATTATTAAGCAAACAAAAATGAGTGGGGAATCTAATCACAAGGAAAATAATACACGTATTTATAATGTTACATTAATGTAGAATCTTGTAGTACCAAATTATTTGGGGATATCGTAATATTTAAAATCGATGGAAGATTTATTCAGTTTAAATATATAGTAGGAAGTGATTTTTAAGGGAAAAAAAGTGTAGGAACTAATAAAGTAAGTAAAAACAAAATAGGAAAATAAATAGCACTTCCACTTGCTTGGGATTATGGATTGAAATCTAAAAAGAGAAATCGGGGGCGGGAAGTGGAGCAATCATGCATCCTTTAATATTAATAATAATGGTAACAATAATGTAATGTTCAGAATTAAATTATCATTTGGCTGCTTTTTAGTTTTTTAAACAATATAATATAATAAAATCACAAAATATTTACACTAGAATAATTTAAAAAACGGAAAAAACTCAAAAGCTCACAATAATATATATAAAAAATGCATCACTCAACAAGCGCAATTAATTGGCACTCCCGTGTAATATATTTGGTACACGATCTTGATAACATCGTGTAGATTTGGTGACACGATCGTTCGATTTGGTTACCCAGATCTCCAAATCTAATATCAATATAGAAAAAATCAGATTTGTTATCATCAAAATATTAATTAATTAATTTGAGATTAAGGGCCAAAAGGCGAACATTGTTGCCCCTAAAAACACCTATTGTGTCCAAAAAACGCTAATCTTATGGGTCAAAATTTTTTGGAAAAGCATCGGTCACACGTCCAATAAGTGATCTCAACAAAGATCGACCCAAGATCCATCGAGATTTGCTTCTATCTGGATCGAATAAGCATTGAGATCTTGCCCAATAACCCTAACTGTCCTTCTTTGCTTCTCGTCTAAGCTAGCAAAGCCCTGAGATGACCCGAGATTTCCTTACCTTTTTCTTCAAACTTTCAATCTTGGCCGGACACGACCCTTAAATTATCCTTCATCTCAGGCTGACATAGCCCCAAGCGCACCAAGATTTCACTTTTGTCTTTACTCTGCCTCTTATCTCGACCGAACAAAATTGAGTCCTAAAGCCTATGTCCCAAGTTACTTTGGATAACAACTAACTTTTCCTCAACTTTTCTTCCTATCAACTCAACACTTAACTTGAACCAAATCTTAAAAGTTTCTCTTTCTTTTACCAAAGCTTAACAAGTCCTAAAGGTTATACAAATTCGAGGCTTCACATTTCCTTACGTGGGAGTTTTTCAGGGAACGTGGGATCTTTCCCACATATCCCATATCTCTCAATAACTTTTTCCTTCTTAAAGATGAAGAAAGGGGGAACAAGGTATGGTTATAGAGCCATAGGTTAATTCACTTATGCGTATTCTCTCAATTCTCTACAAAATTTCCATTATGTTTTTTGTTCTCACAAACCAAGATCTGCTCAGAGAAGAGGGAGGTCTCCAAGTGGTGGTGCCCCAATTTGGTATTTTTAGCAGAGTCATCAACAACGTAAGTATCCTTTACTCTTCTCTATAATTTATAATTATTTAGAAAGCATTTATAGCCTTAGTTTATGTAATTCTTTTCATATGTTTAAGTTTTCAATTAATTTGAGTTAATGGCTATCTTTAAATTCTTCCACTAGGTAGGGCTTTTATCCTTTCACACTCACAACAGAATCGTTGTCACGGAGTACATTGAACATCAACAACGAAATATAACCTCTGTGCACATGGTATCCTCTAGCCTTGAGCTCAATATCAAAGTCATGTAGTCAAGAAAAATCTTAGAAATCACATGAAAACATTAAAATATGTATGTTTCCATCTTTCTTGCTTATAACTCAAGCTTACTCAACTTATTCATGGAAACTAGAAATATTTAACTCAATACTTTCGATAAATTATGTCTTGCTTCAGTCAAAATAGACTCAAATACTTTTCAAAAACTCAACAGTCACATGCTAACATATAAATCTCGTTAAGAAATCTAAACTTGAAACTCATGCTTGAAGACTGTTACTAGAAATCATGTTTCGTTCGTATTCATAAATCCAAGCATGTATAACATTGAAACTTAAATAACCAGGTTTAAAAATCTATTTTTGAAACTTGTTTGGACATTCACAGTCTTGGTTAGATCTCTGAGTCTATAGCTTGGGCTATTTCATCTTGACCTAAGAAACAAACCACAATCGGGTATCAAAACTTTCAATTTTCTTGTCCTTCTATGACATACTAAAGATGTCATACATAAATCCAACTTAAAGAACAAAATTCCAACTTTCACAATTTTGCCCAGAAATTTCGATATTCAAAGACCTTACTTCAGAAGCTCATATCTCACTCATTTATTAACCAAAATAAGTGTATCAATTTCTTCATTTTCAAGTTGTATACAACTTATTTGAAGGACTGAAGACCAAATTTAGAAAACCAAAACTACTCAAATTTCCCAATTCCAACAACCCTTTGTCTTCTACGTGAAAACTAACTTACTTTCAATCAGATTTAGCTCAAAGAATTTTCATAAAAGTTGTAGAAAAGTGAATAAGATTTTGAACCATACTAAATAGAGCTTCTAACACCACTTCTATAATTCAAACTACTCAAAACACCAAAAACTCTCCAAATTCACATCTAAACTCAGTGTTCTGTCTTCACCTTCAAATTTCATCATTTTTCTATTAGTTTCAGCTCAAGTATCCTTCATAAACATTGTAAGAAATTGAAATATTTTTCTAACCTCATGACTTCTAATTGCTCTTTTGTAGCCCTGAATCAATGAAAAACTAGTAGTTTGCTAAATGATTCAAAAATCTGCGATGGTTGAATAATTCTCTCAAACTTCTTTTTCTTTCCGAGCATCAAACCTCAAGAACTCCTTAGAATTCTTCTCTCAACTTTCTACTTTCGATTTCTCTAAAAATTTTGAATGAGGATTGAAGGGAAAAAGATCTTGGCGGTGGCTTATTTTAAAAACCCAAAATGCACCAAATGCAAACCTCATTTCTTTTCTTTTTCTTTCTTTTTTTCTATTTTATTTGTTTTTATAAATAACCCACTTTCTCTTTTCCTTTTTTTCTTCTTATTTCTCGTTTCTTTTCTTTGATTTTCAAATACATCTTTGCCATACTAAACACTACAATAATCATCAACAATAAACTTACTACTCATGTTTACGTGAACCGAAATGAATAGGAAGATCTTGGGTTTACATGTACTTGTATTACTAAAAACGTTTTCCTAAATTGTCACTTAATAAGCATGAGACTTACTTTTCAAGTTTTCCTTCCCTAGGCAAGTGGAGCGAAGAGACCACTTGGAGAAGGTGAGTTGTTGCTCTATGTCAGGTGTAAGGAGCCCTATCAACGCTTTGGAACTTTAGTCTTAGTTTTAGTTGCTTTTAAAGTAGAGCTTGTATTTGTATCAAGTTTGTTTAAAGAGAAAATAAAGTTGTTTTCTTTCAAGCTTTAAGGTGTTGCACTTTCATATCGTAGAGCATGTTCTTATTAAGTAAAGTTCAAGTCTAAAGAGTTGGAGTTCTTGTGCTTCACTTAGAAGCATTGGAGATGCCTAAGTTGCGTCCACACTTGGAATGGAAGGACGCATCCTGGGTGGGGGCGTGACAACATACATATAAGCATCAACAATACAACTGCACAAACATGGACATACTTCAAATTGGTCATGTTCTTTTATGTGCATATATGAGATTACAACAAGAGCATATCTAACATGACAACATAACAATGTGACTTTGGTAGTAAAAACATTTTTCAAAAGTTCATTTTTTTCTTTTGAAGGGTCACTCACACAGCTAAGCTTTTTTTTTTTTTATCCCTTTTTCTCCTTCTATCATCCAACTCTTCTTCCTTCCTGTTACCTAGTTCTATGATCAAACTTAACCTTTTACTCCTCTGATAGCACTTCTTATCTAAACACTTGAATTAATCCTTCCTCAAACCTGCACATAATAGATAGCTTATGATAGGAATAAAGCTAACGGTTTTCTCGCATTCAAGCAATCCATTCAAACAATTATGAAATGAATACTTTTGCATGGAAATCTAACAAATGGTCATGCTTTTCTTATAAATCATAATCAAAATATAGCATGCAATTCACTGTACATAAACATAATATAACATGACTTAAAAGAAAAGCTTTGGAAATCTCTATTCTTCTCTTTTGGAAGGGTTACTCACAAAAAAACTAAATGTTTACTCCTGATCTCCTTCTTAACACCCTTCTTCTCCTCGACTAGTGTCTTTTTGGCAGAGCTTCATCACTTAAACTTTCTTATGACTTCCTTTGAACTATTAAGGCCTATTTATACTAATCCTAAACTGGGTTAGCCATTCTTAAACTCATCTTAACTTTCCAACTCCTACTTAGTGCCTTACACGTGTAGGTTTAATATCTTCTCTAATCAATGCTTAACTTTAAACCAACACGTAAGAAGCTAACTAATCTTGATTAATAAGTCTCCCCCCTTTTACCTTCTTAACTTTCTTCCTTCGCCTAGCTCTTCCTCACCTAACACAAAACACTTACTATACATCTCTTCTCGCATTATCTTGACTTAGCACATTGCCTAGCTTTATAACACGTACTTCCCTTCCTCGTGTTGCCTAGCCAAAATACATGCTCCTTCCTCATAACTGAATCTAAACCAGAACACAGACTTCACAATGGTAGAATGAGACACAAGCCTTGTGCCAAAAAATACATTAGGGATCTCAGTCATGCACCTGAGAAAGATGGAGCATTTCATGTAACACAATAGAGAAAGCACCTCACGAAAAGGATAAACACATAGAATGAGGGGACCATCGACAATTGCAAGAATGGATGTGGAAAACTTACTAACGTATTTGTATGTCCTTTATACTATTAATGGCCTCATGTAAGTCCTTTATATACATGAGTTAGCTGGAAAAAAATAGCTCTCAATTTTGACTTACCCATGGTACGCGGGCCTAAAATAGGAAAGGAATAGAGATTTTGTTGAAATTTATGTCCTAAAACTCGTAGTTTGTAGTTAAAATTATATTCTATTCAATAAAGTGGTTATTGAGGACTTATGAGTAAAAATAAAATACTATAATTTAAAGCCAATAAACAAAGGTCCCGAGGCTATCTAGTATAGATTTAAACTCTATGTAGAAACATAAACAAGGATCAAGTCTGATTATATAGCCCAAACGATCTATAGTATATGAATAAGGTTGGACGTCTTATTCTGGAGACACTATGGATGCAACCCGCTTTGTAGTTAGCATAAACGATGTTATCCTGAATCATTCATGTAGAGACATAGAAGTGGAGGCATCCTATGTAAGGAGTTTACATAAGACTAAAACCATGAAATAGTCACTTTTAAGTTGTAACATTGTTGACTTTAATAAAACTGACTATTTCATTTATAGATATCCTTTGTAACTTAATCTTAATCCTGAGCTAACTATGAACTCCTATTCACACGAGATTATTCTTAGATCAGTATAGGTGAGGGCAGCTTGATAACGTGCAGAAATACACATTATTATAACCTTTTTTATTAGAATAATGAGACTGAAATTAGGAAGAAGTATACCAAAACACGTAGTTTGTGTTGAAATTACATAAATACTTGGAAATATATTTTACATAAATGTCCATGCCTACTTTTACCTCATTTTCAGTGTCTCAACGTAGGATTAATAAGAAGGAAGAAACTAGTGAATCGCAGAGGAGCTCACGCAAGCATTACGCGATCAGAACTCCATCTAACAAGTACAATTTCTAGGCAAGAAATCATGCCATCACGCGAGAAAGGTTCACTAGAAGACAAGAATCGTAGTTGAAGGTGATGTGACTTGACAAGGTTGTAACCGGCGCTGACATGTTTAGAATAATAGAAGTTTTCTGCCAAAAGTGCCTATAAAAGAACTTCACCATCATTAAGATAAGTGTGCCTAAATGGACCAAAATTTTGAAGAGGCCTAAAGCCAAAACCTAGAGAGGGGCTCATGAAACTCAAGACTCAACACAAAATAGTGTTTCTGTGATCTTACTATATTACTGAAAATCAGGTAAATACAAGTAAACTAGAACGAATTGAATTGGTTGTTCAATTCGATTAAGTTCTCCCCTTTCCTCTGTCACTCTCTCTTTCAAGAATACACAGAAAAGAAAATTTCTCACCAAAAAAGCTACCCCTTCTCTCTTTCTCTCCTTATTTATATTCACTCCTCACTTACAGTGGTCCCTCTGTCTTTCGTGCCTCTTCACTCACTGTGGTCCCCAACTATGTAACTAACTTTTTCTCCTTATCCTTTTTCCGATTCTTCCTCCTACTTTATTGGTGTATAATCGGTGGTCTATCATTGCATTCCTGATCCAGTTTCACCTTGTCCTCAAGGTGGAAATCAAGGAAGGATTGCTGGAAGTTGTCATAGTTTTCCCAAGTTGCTTCGTGACGTGGTTAAGCCTTTCCAACTCATTAGTACTTTCCAAATTCCTTTCTCATTTTTTTGATAGACGAAAACCTCCTTAGGTACAACCTTCCATTCATGATTTTCTGTCAAAAATGGCAATAAATCCTCCCTATCCTCATATTCTCCAAAGGCTCTTTTCAGCTATGAAATATGGAACACCGGGTGAATTGTTGCTGCAGCTGGTAAGTCTAACCTATATGCAACTGGACCAACCCTCTTCACAATTCGATAGGGTCCAAAATACTTCAGAGACAGTTTTTCATTTCTCCTCTTCCACATTGACACCTGTCTGTATGGTCTAATCTTTAAGAACACCTTATCTCCTTCTTCAAATTAAACATGTCTTCTCTTCATGTCGGCATAACTCTTCATCTTTTCTTGGGCGATGCATAGATGTTCCTTCAAAGCCCCCAAAGCTACATGTCTTTCCTTAAGTTGTTCATCTAACGTAGAGTTTGGAGTCTCATGATCCCCATAATATATAAGAGCTGGTGGTGTTCTTCCATAGACAGCTTCGAATGGCGACACACCTAATGATCTTTGGAATGTAGTATTATACTAATATTTGGCCCAATGCAGCCATTTCATCCACTCTTTTGGCTTTTCCCCACAGAAATATCGTAAATAACTTTCTACAGACCTATTAACAACCTCCATCTGTCCATCTGTCTGAGGATGATATGATGTGCTTCGATTCAGTTTCGTACCAGCTAAACGAAATAGCTCCTTCCAGAAATGACTCAAAAAAATCTTGTCTCGGTCAGACACAATTGATTGTGGGAAGCCATGCAACCTTACAATTTCCTTAACAAATAATTCAGCTACTATCTTAGCATCAAAAGGATGTTTTAGGCCTAAGAAGTGTGCATATTTGCTGAAGCGATCAACCCCAACTAGTATCACTTTGAATCCCACTGACTTAGGTAATCCTTCGATGAAATCCATGGATATATCCTCTCATATTTGATTTGGAATTTCTAGGGGAGTTAATAATCCTACTGGTGACAGAGACAGCACCTTGTTCCGCTGACAAGTGACACACTCTTCGCAATATTTCTTTACTTCAGCTTTCATTCCTACCCAAAAAAATTCTCCGATCAACCTTTTATACGTTCTTAAAAACCCAGAATGGCCTCCTAGAACAGAGTCATGATATGTATGCATAATAGTGGGTATCAATGAGGAACCCTTCGCAATCACTAACCTTCCCTCACTATAAGAAATATCAGTTACGATAGCATAAAAAAAAAAGTTATTGTTGATTTTCGATAGCATTTTTGAAATATTGTCGTAGCCGATGCTGTTGAAAGTCAACTTTCAATAGTGTTTTTCCAACGTTGTGCCAAACGCTATAATATGTCTCTATTGATAGCACATATATGATGCTATAAATGGTTTTTATAACTTGAAAAAAAAACGCTATTGAAAACTGAATAGCATTTTTTATTACGTTGAAAAAGTTGTTATCAAAATGTTTCAATAGCGCTTTCAATAACATTGAAAATTTGCTATAAAAGACATTTTATAGCATTTTTTATTGCGTTCGAAAAACATTATCAAAATGTTCCAATAGCTATTTTAATAACCTTGAAAAAGTGCTATCAAAATGTTTCAATAGCTTTTTAATAACATTGGAAAATGTCATAAAAGACTTTTTGTAGCATTTTTTATTGCGTTCGGAAAAGCATTATCAAAACCATTCAATAGCTATTTTAATAACATTGAAAAATGCAATAAACCATTTTTTTAGCGTTTTATGAATGTTTTCGTAACAAAAAGTCTTTGACTTCTAATAACAGTTTTTGTAGAGCTATTAATAACAATATAAAAAATTGATATATTATAACTTTAATTCACTGTTATGGAAACGTTTCATGATATTGAAAAAGTATCATAAAAAATATTATAACAATAAAATGACATTATAAAAGACTAGATATGTTATTGAAGGTCTCTGGCATGGAAA
>JBBPDI010000023.1:23475569-23530233 GCA_037974545.1 Cucumis variabilis | reverse complement strand
CATAAATTAATTTTGAATCATATCCAAAATTAAATCTATATAATAAAGTTTCACAAACTTTATATTATAATGTATCACTATAAATTAAACTTATTCCCTAAGTAATTTTGAACATTTCAAATTAAAACTAATATAAATAAATCTCATTACCCTTTACGAGCTAGGAAGGGGACCTAATAGACCTGTAGATCAGAAGCTACAACAATCTGAGAATAAATGGGTAAACTCATTAACCACATTAATCAATATTCGTTAATTGTGCGTACACTTCAATAAAGACTCGCAACTGAACTCTTCTCACTATAGATATATTTCTGTATCCACGGATATAGACCAATAACAGTAAGTTAGTCCTTCACGAGTGTTTGTAACACTAGCTGGGTCAATTTACCATTTTACCCCTAGGTTACCTCTAATACTTAAATACCAGTGCTCCTCCAATGAACAACCTGTTTATGGTCCTACCAATAAACAAAAACCCCTCTTGTGCCATAGAAAGGGTAGGGCCCTTTGTTCAAGACCTAGAGACACCATTTAAGGGAACACTCATCTACTTACCTTGAAGTAGGGAAGGAGTGAATTCCATCTTGTGTAATTATGTTTCCAGCTCTCCACTCGGTTCTATACCCAAAATGATAAGCTTATTGAGTTGACGATCTGGCCACTCTCACTCGTACAAATCAAAGGACAAGCCCTCGCGAACAGGAGTTCATAACACACTCAGTATTAAGACTAAGTTACTTAGGTCATCGTAGTGAAATAGAAACCTACCTAGTTAACGGAGTTACATCTAGTAGTTACTATTTCGCAGTCCGGTCTTATGAAAACTCATTGCATAGGATACCCTCACTCGCATGTTAACTACACAAACTCGTTGGATCATTGCGTTTGTATCAAATACAAAGTGAGTCGTATCAATAGTGTTACTAGGATAAGGTACCCAACCTTATCCCTATACTATAGACCCTTTAAGCTGATCTTGAACATTGATCCTTGTATGTCTCTACATACTGTTCAAGACTCATTAAATAGCTTAGGATGTTAGTTTATTGAATTTGGGTTATTAAGGCAAAACTAATATTATAATCAATAACAACTATTACAATAATAACACTTTATTAATAACGATCAATGAATTATATTTACAATCTACGAGTTTTAGGACATAATTCCAACAAGTTTAGCCTATAGCTTTCCTTTTGATGTCCCTGACCTTATAATCGACATTTCACACTTTTCATTTGCAAGCCAGTCAAATTTAAAAATGTTTAAAATGTACAATAGGAGAAATTCACTAGTTGAACCCTGACCAAGCCTTGTCGTACTCTTTGTAATCTAAGTTTTCTTTGTAATTGACAGTTTTTAATGCTTTCTTTAAATGATGTTATCAAGGTTTTCTTTTGTTTTCATGTTTTATAAATCCATTATCTCCCGATACGTGAAGGGAGGCTACATCGTACATTGATCTTGCCCATGAATTTTTGGTTTTCATCCGGTTGACATGCTCATTGATTTAGAGCAAGTGTCGCACAATCGTCAATGTCACGTTTAAAATATTGCTATTATGATTAGTGGTATTAGAGCCATATTGGCTTATTTACGGTTAAGATGCAAACATGTCCGCTGTGAAACAGATTGACAAGTCCTATGTAGACTGACTAGTAAAGCTTGAAGAACAAATGCTCTACCCAATGGAAGTTCTTGACTCCGTCTACTTCTTAGAAACCTATATTTAAGAAATTTTTAAGAAACTTGATGGTATTGATGCGATGATCGGTTACCTCGACGGATTACCCATACAAGAGTTGTTGACAAAGGTTGACACTCTAGAGACAAAAGTTGTAGGAATTGGAAACTACAAGTGTGGGGATAGTTTGACAATATTTGTTGCCCATATAGAACAATGAGTTGGTGAGCTAGCAAGCTCTCAAAAGACAATCATAGAGATGCAAAATGGCATGTTAGTGAATTTTTTAGCTGTTCTCGGTGTTGGTGGGAAAGAAATCGTAGACGTGTTGACAAAGGTGAATCTTATGATGCAAGCGATGACAAACAAAGCTCTAGCTGATGAAACAATTCAAGTTAGCAGGATGAAGCCCCCAAATCCAAGACCTTTTGTGGAGCATGGGATGCAAAAGCCTTCAAGAAATTCATCTTTGATCTCGAACAATACTTCAAGGCCACGAACATAGTCTTAGAAGAAACTAAAGTCACGTAGGAAACTATGCATCTGGCTGAGGATGCAAAGTAATGGTGGAGATTCTGGTATGTCTGAAGGGATAAAAGTTCATGTTAGCGGAAGATTTTACAGAACCATTACTCAATTTAATTTGGAAATCCCAAAATACCACTACGTTGGCAACATTTAGAATCAAAATTCTAAATAAAAACTAAGCATGCTTTTAAACTAAAAAATATAGAAAACTTACTCTTGTTGACGTCTCTGAATCTACAATCCATCGAATTTAAAACACCACCAGTAGGAGAGCTTCCTATCCTCTGGGATAAGATTGGTGTGTGGGAACCAATTGGAATGAAAAAAATTTTAGAGAGAAACTATTTTGCATAAAAGAAAATCATTAGATCTATTTTAGTTGAGAAAAATTCTTTTTCTTCTGCATATTTATAACTCTCTTTCCTTCATGGAGTAGGAAAGCATATTAAATTAATAGAAATTTCAAATCAAATAAATAATTAATAATTAATTTAATCGTATATAATTAATATTTCATTTAAATCTTATTTAATGAATATGTCTCCAATATCTTATAGTTTTATATTAATTTCATTAAATCAAATTCAATAAAATATTATTAAACTAAACTATTAATTAATTCTCCAATTAATTAATAACTAAATTAAATATCTTATATTTAACTTAAGTTAAATTTGTATCATATTCAAATATAAATTTCTCTCATAACCAATAATTTTAATATGAATCCGATTCACTTTAAATTAATATTTGAACTCATTCAAATATTTTATCTCTCATAAATTAATTTTGGATATAAATTACTTTTGGATCATATCTAAAATTAAATTTATACTATAAAGTTTGATTAACATATAACCTTTATATTTTAATGTATCCCCATACATTATACTAATTCCCAAAGTAAATTTGAATACTTCAAATTACAACCAATATAAATAAATCTCATCACCCTTTACGAGTTAGTAATGGGATCTAATGAACCTACAAATCAGAAGCTACAATGATATGAGATTAATTGGTTAAACTCATTAACCACATTAATGAGTATTCGTTAACTGTGTATACACTTCACTAAAGACTCACAGCTGACTTCTTCTCATTGTAGATATATTTCTGTGTCCAGGATATAGACCAATAACAGTAAGTTAGTCCTTCACGAGTGCTCGTAACATCAGCTTGATCAAATTATCATTTTACCCCTTGGTTACCTCTAGTCCTTAAATACTAATGTTCCTATAATAAGCAACTTGTTTATGGTCCAACCAACAAATAGAAACCCTTCTCGTGCCATAGAGAGGGTAGGACCCTTTGTTTAAGTCCCGGAGATACCATTTAAGGGAACACTCATCTACTTACCCTAAATTAGGAAATGAGTGAATTTCATCTTGTGTAATTATGTTTCCAGCTCTCCACTTGGTCTTGTCCTTAAAATGATAAGCATATTGAGTCGGCGATCTGGCCACTCTCACCTGTACAAATCAAAGGATAATCTCTCACGAATAGAAGTTCATAATACATTCACAATTAAGACTAAGTTACCTAAGACCTAATGAAACTCAACTAGTTAATAGAGTTACATTTAGTGGTTACTATTTCACAGTCCGGTCTTATGCAAGCTCATTGCATAGGATACCCTAACTCGCATGTCACCAACACGAACACGTTGGATCATTGTGTTTATACTAAATAAAAAGTGAGTCGTATCCATAGTGTTGCCAGAATATGGTACCCAACTTTATCCCTATACTATAGACCCTTTAAGCTGATCTTGAACATTGATCCATTTATGTCTCTACATATTTTTCTAGACTCACCAAACAACTTAGGATGTTAGTTTTTTGGATTTGAGTTATTAGAACAAAACTAATAATATAATCAATAGCATTTATTAAAATATAATACTAAACACTTTATTAATAATGATCAATGAATTATTTTTATAATCTACGAGTTTTAGGATATAAATCCTAACGATGTCTATATTCAAGAAGGATGTTGCACAATAGACACATAGGACAGTTTAAAGAAAGAACTCTGTTTGCAATTTTACCATGAAAAGTTTGAAATCCTTGCTCAACAAAAATTTCATGAATGTCACACCCTGTCCTAGGTACCTACTTACACGACCCAAGACGCGGCATGAGGTCAATCGATGTCATTTTTTCTGAACAACATCAATTAACCTTAACTACTACTTAGCTTTCAACAATATACTTAAAATAAAAAACTTACCAGTAACGAAGCTCGATGTCTCCTCTGCTTCTTGTTGACCCAAAGCATAAATTCATACCTGTTCTCGTGGTCTGCCTATAAGTCCTTCTTGCTTGATATCACTTGTTCCTTCTCTAGATGTTGCGACTTTAATTGATTACCTGTTTGTGACTGATCTTAGGAATCCAATTGCACATTAAACTTCAATTTAGGGCAGTCCCTTCTAAGATGGTTAGGTTGCTTGCATTGATAACATATATCTGCTTCAGCTAGACACTGTCCCTAGTGGTACCTTTCACAATTATTACACAAAGGTTTCCTAGTTGTGCTAGCTATGGATCTTTGTTCTGACTTTGAAACTCTAACTGATCTTGCTGGTTGACTAAAACTTTTATGTCCTGGTCTTGAATAAGTACTTCCTATGCTTTTTGTATGGCGAGTCTTGAAATCATTCTTTTATGATATTCCAGGAACATTTATCTTGCTTTTGTTCCTCCTCCTCTAGACTTTACTCAACTCTTCAAGATGTACTAATCAATTGAGAAAAGACTGCTTTTACAGCTACTGCTGTTACTAGGGTACAAATCTCTTCACACAATCCTTTTTTAAATTTTCTACACCTTTCTTATTCAGTTGCTATCATTGCACCGATATACTTTGATAATCTAGTAAACATTTTTTCATAATCTGCTACTGACATCGAACCCTGAACTAACTTCATAAATTCCTCTCACTTCTTCTCATAGTATGTCTTAGGATAATATTTTTCTTCAAAGATACTCCTAAATGTTTTCCAATCCATAATATTTGCATCACCTCGTCGAGCTTCAATGGATTTCTACCAATCTTTAACTTCTTTCTGTAACAGAAAAGAAGCGAATCTAACTTGTCTCTCTTCAGGGCAATCTATAACCTTGAAACATTTTTCTATCAAATTCAGCCACACCTTAACATGTGCAGGATCTGTGGAACCTTGATATGTTATTGCTCCTAAAGGTTTCAGCCGTTCTATTCCAAATTTCTTTTCCATATAATTTGATAATGTTTCAGCTATCTTTTAGGTGAAAGTTTCCCACATTCTTTCTATCTGTATTGGTGTGGCACTTGACTCCCTTTCCAATTGTTCCTGGTTAGAATCTCGTGGCCTTTCATTTCCTTTCTGTTTCTGTCTGTCTGTTGTGCGAACCATGACTCCTATAACATATCAACTCATAAGATATGCTATAGTTAACTTCTAACTCAAATGCATGAAACTTAACTCATACTCTATACTCTATACTCTTTAGACTTAATTTTATTATTTACCTAAGTAAATAATTCAACTGATATCTATCTGATATCAAACTACCTTATGCTCAACTTAGACACTTACTTCTCAGTTTCCAAGGAACTAACTCTGCTCTGATACCAAGTTGTTGCACTACTTACACGACTCAATACGCGGCATGAAGTCAATCGATGTCATTTTTCTTCTGAGCAACACCAGCTGACCCTAACTATTACTCTTTTATAATATCAAATAACTTGGATAAATTAAAACTTATGTAGCGGAAACTACAAGATATAATTTGAACAACTTGTTATACTTTAAACAAATAGTCGAGGATAAATGCCATTGATTACAAACTTTACTTACAAACCAAACAAAAATTAAACTTAAACTTATGCAAAACCGTATACATGATAAGATTAAAACTGACTCTTAACAAGTAAACTATCAACAACTTTCGTACAGTAGTCTGAAGACAACGGTGAGGTTCTCGGATCACGACCTTTACCTAAAAGTAGAAAATATTTTGATAAAGGGTGAACTAAAAAGCCCAGTGAATGATGGTTTAATAAAATTGACTTTTAAAGAAAACATATTTTAAACATTTCATAAACATACTATATAATCTTTAACAAATCTCTTTAAATTGAACACTTTCTAACATTCAAATACTCATTTAGCTCTATATACTCTATATGTTGAAAAACATAAACAAAAATGGAATATAAAAATGGAGGTAAAGAGATGGAAAATATTACAAGTTAGGAAGAAGAAGTTGGTGGATCTTTCTCTAGTTTTCTCTCTAAGCTCTCATGTAGTTGACCAGAGAAGAAGATGAACTTTACAGATTGTGAAAAGGCTAGTTCTTTCCGTCAGCTCCAATAGAGCTCTCTAGGTTTTATCTCATTCACTCCAAACACTTTGCATGGTGAAGATAGAGTTCTTTTATATGTTACTTTTTGCGGGAAACTTCTATTCTTCTGATCATGTCCACACTGATTGTAGCCTTGTCAAATCATATCAACTTCAACTACCATTCTTTTCTGCTAGTGAATCTTCCTTTGTTGCTGATGGAGCTTCTCACCTAGAGATGTTTAATCGTCAGACAAACTCCTTATCGTGTAGCACACGCTCCTCTACGATTCACTATCTTTCTTCTTTTGTCCACAATCCTTCTATAAAACATTGGAAAATAACGCAAAATAGGCATGGAGATTTATGCAAGTTGTATTCTCTTATATTTATGAATTCGCGATAGAAGCTACATGTTTGGACACATTACATGCATTTTGATTCCATTATTATACTTAAAAGGCCACAATAACTTGTAAAAATACAAGTTATCAGTGACTTCTCTCAAAACTGCTGGGGGAGACAAACATCCTAGTGTGGATCGTAAGCCTTTCTAGCCAAATATAAGAAGTACATGGTGAGTACTCAATAATTAGAACTTGTACAAATGTCCTTCCATTTGTTTCATATGTAAGAGACCACATCTAACGAGATAATGTTTAAATCAAACAGCCTTCAACACCTTTCATGCCTCATAAACTTTAGATTCAAATGATAAATCTAGTCAAGTAGAGGGCAAAATTGCTCAAACAAAAAAGGTGATAACTCTAGAATAGATGGCTTAAAATTCTTATCGTTTCTCTAGAAGAAGGTAGAGGAAACAAGTGAGTCGATAGAAAGAGGTTTGATGTATGTTGACACCTGGATCAACCAAAAACCAAAAAAGAGTACTATGGTCAAATCCTATGCAACTCATAACTTCATAACAGAGGCAGAAGTTAGGCGATCAAGTTTCTATTGGGAGAAAAATAGAAAAAATAAAAGTTATAAATTTTGTTGCCATACCTATCATTGGAGTTACGAAATGAACAATGATAAAGTTGGAAGGATGGAACGACATTGCAGGCTTTGTGGTCGTAAAGATAGACGACTTTGATGTTGTACTTGAATTGAAATTTTTACGTGAACATCAAGAGATACTGATGCTTTTAGGGAAATGTTTAATGATCACTACATCTACCCCCACTGTTGTGTAGATAGACTTTGTCAGCCTAATAGGTTAAAAAGGATTTCGACTGTACAACTAAAGTAACACCTTACTCGGGATGAACCGACATTCATGGCAATTTTGCTTGAGTCGTTGGAAAACTTGGAAGAGAGAATTTCCAGAGGCATTTTGTGTGTCTTAGAGAAGTATAATGATGTGATGCTCGATAACTTACCCAAATTTCTATCATTGCGAAGAATGATTGATCATGAGATCGAATTAGTGCCAAAGGCAAAACCACCTGTGAATAAGGCTTATTGTATGGCACCATCGAAGTTAGCTAAACTTTGAAAACAGTTAGATGAGTTGTTGAGTGTAGAAATTATCATATCTACAAAAGCCCATGTGGGCTCTAGTCCTTTTTCAGAAGAAGAAGGATGGAAGATTATGGTTATACATTAACTATCATGCCTTGAACAAGCTAACAATTCACAATAATTATTTGTTCTCCATAATTACTCACCTATTTGACCTCTTACATAGTGAGAAATATTTCTTAAAGCTAGACTTGCAATCGGAATATCATCAAGTAAGAACTGTTGAGGGAGATGAGCCCAAGACAACGCATGTCACAAGGTTTAAAGCATTTAAATTCCTTGTAATGCCCCTTGGTCTTACCAACGCCCCTACAATTGTTTGCACACCATGAGCCACATCTTCCAGGAATATTTTGACAAGTTTATTGTAGTCTACTTAGACAACCTATAGCTTAACAATAGAAGAGCACAAGGACCACCTTCAAATGGTTGTTTAGAAATTGAAGGAAAATCGGTTGTATGATAAATGAGAAAAATACTCCTTCACCCAGAAACAGATAAACTTTATGGGTCATGTTATAGAGTGTGGATGAATAGGTATGGAAGAAGGGAACATCCCAGCAATACATGATTGGAAAATACCAAAATGAATCACAAAATTACCCTTCTCCCTTGGGTTAGCCAATTACCAAGCGACTCATGGAGGGGTTCTTCAAAATAGCAAGTTCGTCAATTGAATTACTAAAAAAAAACACCCAATAGTGTTGAACCCTCCAATGTAAGGTCACCTTCATTGGTTTGATGTAAGCCATGATCGAGGGGCCTGTCCTTGTGATCACTAGTGTAATGAAACCCTTCAAGGTTGAGTCTGATTCATCGAATTATGCGTTAGGGGTGTTCTCTTATCAAACGTACATCCCATCATATATGAAAGTTAAAAAGTAAACACTATAGAGAATAAATATACAGTTTCAAAAAAGAAATGCTTGCATTGGTCTATCATCTTAGGGCTTGGAGACAATTTTTATAAGGGTCTACATTTGTGTTAAAGACAGAGAAAAGTGTAACCAACCACTTCTTTACTCAGCCAAAATTGAATTCAAAGCAGGCAAGATGGTGAGAATTCCTAGTCAAGTTTGACATTGACTTTAAACATCAAAAGAGATCTAGTAACCGAGCAACCAATGCCCTGAGTCACAAAAATGAACATGCAACCATGTGCATGTTACCTCACCTTCAGACGAGTAAGATCGATGGGCCAATGCACGATGTTCTAAGAGAATTCTTACAGAAAGATCTCGTTGTCCAAACTGTCACGAATTTAGCTAAGGCTAGAAAGGCAAGACAATTTTGGGTAGAAGAGAGCTTACTAGTGACAAGAGAAAATCAATTGTGTGTCCCTAGAGCAGGGATCTAAGGAAGAAACTACTACACAAGTCACATGACACTCTGTGGGCAGAGGATGTAGGATTTGGTGAAGAAAGGCTACTTCTTGGTCAATATCAGAGACGATGTCATGCAATAAACAAAGGCATGTCTTGTTTGGCAACAAGATAAAGTCAAGAAAGCAAAAGTTATTAAACTTCTCAAACCTCTGTCAGTTTTGAAAAGACCTTAGAAGAGTGAACCTCATCAACCATCTCTTAAAGATGGATAACTTTGAGGCCATCTTAGTCATTATTCATTGAGTTTCTAAATATGCCACCTTCACTCCTACTACCAAGTTATGTTCAGCTGATTTGATGACGCAATTATTCTTTAGACATGTTGTAAACTATTGAGAAGTCTGATAACTTGTAGAAATACAAGTTATTGTAGCCTTTTATGCAAAATAATAAGGTCTAAAGGCATGAGAATAAAAGGAAATAAAGAAAAAAGTAGACAATTCAGCTAACTTGTGAATAACATTATGTAAAAGAGCCTTATCCCTATTTTACGACATTTCAATGATTAAATCACAGGATTTTTAGGAAAAGGAAGTGAAGCCCGATGATTTAACGATTAGGCCAGAAGAAGAGTTCAACCAAGGTGTTCAACAAAGAGAGGTAGGCTTTTAGATGCATTAGCAGACAAAATTGGTTGGTGCAAAAGTTGAAACAGTACAATAGGTCAGTCTGTGAAGCATCGTTGCAGCTTTTCAGAGCATTAAATAAGGCATGACCTCTTATCAAGATCAATTCTTGGATATAAATAGAGCCTCACTTTAGAATTCGGTATGCATAATTTTAGCCTGAAAGCAAGCTCAAACATCTTCCATCCATCCTCTATTTCCTAAAAGTTTCTAGGTAAAAGCCTGAAACGAGAGAGAGAGAGAGAGAGAGTTCTTCCCCTTCATTACTAGGCAAAGATCAAAGTTAAGGAGGATGAGAAATCATACTCTGAGGCATAGTCTATTCTTCCATCTTTTAGTTTCTTTTTATATTGTATTATGTATTTGATGTCTGAAAGGCCTGAAGTTATGTTTTTCAATACATTGCATTTTAACTAGCTTGGATTCATAAAATGTATTTTAAAGATTAGAGGGTCATGATGTTTGTATTTTAAGTTTTGATAAGTTAAGTATGTGTGTCAAAGAACATTATATATTTGAAAGAAGAATAATGACCTTGCTCGTAATCATCTAACAAATGAGAGCACACATATAACCACTTGTTTTGCAAAACGATTACAGTCATGTATTTTTATTGTTAAGTTCATCCTTTACATATACATTGTAGAAATTACAATGTGTGTGGTGAAAGCACTGGGAGGCTGCCAGCCTTAATCAAGGAAAGATAGCTTAAAATATTGATAACATGATTAAGACATAAATCATAAATTAACTCTGTGTATTTGAATCCCGAAAAGTGAGCAAGTATGGTAGAACGTTGAGAAGCATCTTGACTTAATTTAAAGTTGAAATATACTTTATGTTGCCTACAGATGTCCTAATTGCTTTTTTGCTGAAATTACTCTTCAAAATGTTTTTCCACTTTCCAGGTAGAGACTGTGTCTTTAGAGCCTGAATCGCTACTACTTGTCTGCTGAAGGGTTTTGTTTTATTATCACATGTGTCATGTTATCTTGTATTTATGTTCAGTTAGTCTTTTGTTAAGTGAGGCTTAGGTTTTGGGAGAAGGTTGTTATTATTATTTTGTTATATAAAAATAAGGTTACATTTTGTCTACATAAAACTTATACAGTTTGTTTTAATAAAAAAGACTTCTACCCAGTTGTGTTTCAATTTATGTGTTAGTTTTTGCTGTCATTTACAGTTTAATGATTAAGGTTAAGGGTTAGTTGGTGTCGTTCTTAAAGGGAACGATATCAGTTGGCTTCATGCCACGTCTCAAGCCAAGCAAGTAAGTGCTCGGAATGAGGTACGACATACCACCCTCAGACTAACTTCCAGACTGAGTTATTCAATTGTATGCTTGAAGAATAGCTACCCCATTTTATGGATGTGAGATATAAGAATTGGGTCCAATTGCTCGATGTGCCCAATTCATGGCCCAAATTCATTTTCAATGCTTAGATGAGTTTGTCTACTAGGAAAAGCCCTTTCAAGATTGTATGCTGCAGCCAACCCATATTACTGTAACTTGTTGATCATCCATATGTCGAAAAGAATCTCGAGACTCACAACTTTACAAAGAATGGAAATAAACAACAGATGTTGCACGAGCTTAATTAGAGAGAGCTTCAAAGCGGATAAAGAAGAAGGCAAGTAAGAAGCGTCATCCACTAGAGTTTCAGGTAGAAGATTGGGTCTTTATCAAGCTGTCTCGAGAACATATCCAATTTTGAGGACACAAAGATCAGCTCCTTGTCAGAAAGTATGAGGGACCAGTAGAAGTCCTGAAAAGGGTAGGGAATAGATCTTATAGAGTGACATTGCTCACATGGATGAAAATCTATCTGGTAATTCATGTGAGAAACTTAAAGCTCTGCCATTAAGATCCTATAAACATGTATCGTAAGGTTATTATTCGACCAAGCATCAATCTAAGTCAGAAAGAAGATAAAGATGTTGAAGAAATCATTGTTGATTGAGTAAAGAAGGATAGAAGACCTATGAGAAGAATCCATAAATACCTATTAAAGTGGAAGAAGCAAGTTGAGTACGTGTCGAAAACATAGAGGCCTGGATGCATAGGATCAAAAAGTGCATGCTTAGCTAGTTGACAAGAATGACAACTATTTAAGTGGGGGAGAATGCATGACTATGCTTGTCCAAGCCGTTGTTTGCTTATGACTGCATGCTAAAAGAACATCCTTAAACCACCTTGTCTTTATGTTTTATACTTGGTTTAGCCTATTGCTTTCCTTTTGATGTTTCTGACCTTGTAAATGATGTTGAATAAGAAATTTTGGATCAATCACAAATTGTCACATCATTTTCCAAACAAAAAAAATATAAATAATTGAATTTAGGACTAATTATAAATTGACATGTATGACATATTGAAATTAAAGACATAAATTAGCCAATTCTAATAATTTCATGTGAGACCTCGCTTCAAGCACTTTATACTATGAAATGGAAGTGCAACCACCAAGTCATTCTACTCGAGGTTCACTGTGATCAACGAGTTGAAACCCTAGTAAGTGGGATTAGGGCTAACACAATAAGTTCAACACAGGTAGGGGAAGAATGAGAAACAGGACTTCATAGATAGATAAACAACAAGGTACATTCAGTACATGAGATGATTTTTTTTTCTTTTCATTACAATCCCTTAAACACGGTTGAAACCACTCTAACTAACATATGTTATGTAACATGATACTGACCACTATCAAGTGATGCGTTCAAATGGAAGAGTAGACGATCAAGGCTACAAGTTCAAGCTAGAGTCTTTCGCTACCTCGGGGGGATAAGAAAAATTAACTTTTACAGACAGCAGAAAGGCTACTTTTTTCTACCACTCTCTAGGGTTTGACCAAGTTAAGCACGATCTTGCTTGGTAAAGATGAAGGCCTTTTATGGGAAACTTTCAATGGAAAACTTCTATTTTTCTGATCATGTCAGCACTAATTGTAGCTTGTCAAGTCACATTAACTCCAATTACCATTCTCTTCTTCTAGTGATTGTACTCGTCAGACAAGGTTCTTCTCATGTAATTCAAACATTCACTCCTCTATGATTCACTAATCTTATTTTCTATTAATCTTTCATTTAAAACACTGAAAACCATGGTAAAACAGGCATGGGGACGTTTGTAAGATATATTTTCTAATAGTTATGAATTTTCACTAGAAGCTATGCATTTTGACACCTTTACTACGGGTTTTGGTCACATTATTCTACCTAAAAGGCCATAATAACTTTATTTCTACAAGTTATCAATATGTTTTGTGAGTTGACAGTGACCACTACCGAGAGATGCATTCAAAAGGCATAAGAGACAACCAAGGCTGCAAGTTCAAGCTGGTTGTCCTTCACTACCCGAGGGGATAAAACAAAACATTTAAAGGTTAGATGAAAAACATCTAGCGAGTTAGATCTTTTATCAATACTTTTAATATATCAAAATTGTATCTCAAAGTGTTATAGGTTAATTTGCCAGATCAGGAAATATAAATCATGTGAGTTTTATGCGAAACCAACTGTTTTAACTCAATATAATTTAAATATCATTGCATCGACATCATGTCGGATCATTTTACGTAGTTAATCATATCTTTGTACCTTTCTCAGCCCAAGCGTTTACCACACTTTTTTGCTGAGTTACAACCATGAGAAGTAGTCTCAACGCATTTAGGAAGTCCATTAATTCCATCATGCATTATCATACCTAGTCCAATTGCCACACCATGCGACCAGATGGAAGCGTGCCACTTAGACATCCCCACTTACCTCTCAGCAAGATAATGCGTCGAACATCTAGTAAGTGGAACAACTTATTTCTCTTGTCTTTTTGCAAAGTTCTTTACCTGAATCTTGGAGACCTTCACAACTCTTTGTAGCGAAAAACAACCCATAAACTTAGCTCCGCCGCCTAATCCTGAACACTTAAGGGTCGTTTGGGGGAAGGGTTGGGTTATGGAAGGGTTAGGGTTATGATAACAGTAGAGTTATGATAAAACTAGTTTTATGATAAGAAGTGTTTGGGGGAAGGGTTATGTGGGTAGGTTTATGATACTGTTATAATAAGATGTGTTTGGAGGAAGGGTTATGTGGGTAGTATTATGATAAGATGTATTTGGAGGAAGGGTTATGTAGGTAGTGTTATGATAAAATATATTTGGAGGAAGGGTTGTGTAGAGAATATGTTATGATAAGATTTCTTTGGGAGAAAGATTATGCTAGTAGTGTTATAAATTTTTTCTCTAAAATATATAATGTAGATCCAATACAAAAATTTCATAAATTTATTTTATTAAATAATCTTACTTTTCTTAAAATCATTTGACCTTAATTTTCTTAATTACATTGTTGTAAATTCGGCTACTCAATAAACATCTTCGGCTAGTCATTCGCATATTCCATTTCGTCATTCGCATATTCCATTCCATTACATTTTATGTTGTAATAGATTATTTTAATCGTTATCCATTATTTTGATATCAAATTAAATTTTATGTAATAATAAAATATATTATTTAGTTTAAAAAAACTGACTAAAGTCATTATTATTGGTAAATGAAAAATTAAGAAAAATATTCAAAAGAATATAAATAGGAAAGAAATAAAACAATATGTACTCATTAGTTACAACAAATAAAACCTACATGCATCTAGCTCGGATCAAAATCAAGATTTGAAATCTTAAACTAAAACTCAATTTTTCAAATTTTTTTAAGCATCTAAACAACAAAAATTATTTGAAATCTATTCAAGATCGAGATCATCCCAAATCCACTAGGGGTAAAGTAAGAAAATATGTCGCATCATAAAAAGAGACATGAAACCTTGGGCATATTTGACATGACCATTAATACCAATGATACAATCTATGGAGCACATGAAACAATAGTGGAATATCTCCTTAATTAAAAAAAAAAGAGAGAGAATCAAACTCTATATGCAACAAAGAAGAAACTGAAACCTATCCTATCCAACATTACCATTATAATCTGAATTCCACGAAAGATATACAAGAAATTTCGAGGGACTCCTTTAGCAACTAGCCCAATTAACGATCATAATTTCATTTCAACACACACAAAAAAAGAAAGAGATTCTAACCTAATTTCCATGTAAAAAATAGTATGTAATTTTAATTCTTTCAATTAGTACAATTACAAGTTATACAATCTTATAACATGTAAATCCAATCTTCACATCAAATTCAAGATAAATAACAAATCTCCTTACATATTTAGTGCAATTTCAAAACTAGAGGCAACAAATTCACTACTTAGATCCCCCATTTGTGCGGGTTCCTCCTACTCAATCTTCTAAGAACTCCAAACGACCTGTGAAGCTCATCAATGGCGGCTTCAAACACCTCCACAGAGCTTGGACTGTCCTGTTTCTCCCCTACTTTCGCTTGTTGTTTATCAACCTTTCCAAGAGTCCTGACACTTTTTTTGCCTCTGTTATCATCACTAACACCTCTTATCGAGCCTTTTTTGAGGCTACGCTTGGTGATGCTTGTAAAGATCTGGGTGTCATGTTACTTTGGTGGAGTGGGTTAGCCATGGAAGAAGGAAAAAGAGGGAAATGAAAATGAAGTGAGAGGGAAGGAGAGAGAGGATTACAGGAAGGAGTATGGGGAGGACTATAATAGGTTGGAGAAGAAACTATTGGGGGTGTTATGTGGTAAAACAGGGATTATAGAAACCTTAACACTAGGGTTCCATAACTTGGGCCCTAAACAAACGTTGGGGTTATTGTAACATAAGCCCACAATGATAATATGGGGCCCAAACAGCCCCTTAGTTTTAATCAACTTTTATTAACTATATTCTCTTTATTAACTTAACACTTTACACAGAGTTCACAAATTATAAATACATTCCTTTTCTTTCAAGCATAAGAATAAAATTAAGTTCTGATTTACACGCCTTTCTTCTTCCACCATGGTTCTACCCTTCGTACCAAGGTGTTCTGGAGTATAAGACTCATTTTCTTTCTTCTCACTCTAACGCTGCTTCTTGAGGCAGGGACTTAATGGTGCAAAGACTTCATTTCATCCTTCACCTCTGTCACCCAAACAACCCAACTTAAAGGCAACCTTTAGGGCTTCCTTTTCTTAACTCAGTTCTTTAGCTATCTTGCTCCTCGAGCGATTCTTCGACAACCTAGGTGTAGCACTTTCTTTCCTTCTGAATTGAGGCCTCGACCTTAAGGAGTGATGCACTTACCAACCAGCTCCTTGAACTCGTGATAATGACACGGCTTTCACACCGTACAAGTTTTTATAACAAACTTCGCTTCCCTCCTTTACTTGGCTTCCATGCCTGAGATCCATATTTGACTTGGCTTCAATGTCTGACCAACCTGAGTAGGGAAAAACTTAAAATATAAGTCAAAAGGACTTAGTGAGTGATGAGTTTGAGAAATACCTTTTGGGGAATACAATAATTTCATATATAATAACAAGGTCAGTTCACAAACATATGACTCTCGTCACTTCCGACCACCATCACAACAAGCACAACAAGTTCCACTCACTCAAGTCATCACCCATTCCAAACTCATCACTAAGACTTGAAATTCTCTCATAACCTAAACTTGGGATTCACATTTGACAAGTGTCACGTGAGTTACCTGAGATTTCAGCCAGCATCTCATACTTTATTCCTTGCCTAGATCTGGGATTCACATTCAACCAGTATCAAGCATTAAGAACACATCACAACTCGCCCGAACCAAGGATTCTCTCCACATTTGACTTGGGATTCACACTCAACCAGCGTCACACGAGTTACCTAGGATTTCCACTAGCATCTTGTGATATATCTCATCATCTCACGTTGTACAACCATTACAAATCAATAAATAGAAAGGTTAGCTTATCAGTTTACTTTCCTCACATAAAATCATAGTAGTAGCAATATCATGCAATAAGCATCAACAAAAGAATATTTTTAAAAAATCATCAATAGAATACATGTGGGACCCAGATCGTGGACTATCTTGCACAATAAGACTGCAAGCGACGAAGGTGGTTTAGGTAAGAAGAAAAACTAAGCGAACAAAAAGAGACCAAGCAAAGAACCCACATCGCGAGATAGGCTCACTTCTTCATAAAACATTGACATCATTGCCCACATAAAAAATTCGGCGAACGATTTAACCTTGTTACCCAATCTGAATCCAAGATAAGGATTTGGTAGAGACACGTGGCGTTTTAGTATTGAACCTATTTCCATAACTGACAGTAGTGATCATTCCATTATTGGTAGACTTCACCTGAAAAAAGTTATAAATAATGGGATTTTAGTCATTCTTAGGTTTTTTTTTTTTTTACCATAAGCCCTACTTGGAGAAAGATTTGAAGAATCGTGAGACCTCTGGGAACTAAGATCAACCAGAATCCGACAAGAACCTGCAAGCGAGCGAAAAAGGGGAAACTTAAAGTGGAAGACTAAAAGCAGAAATTAGGTATTTGTAACTGTGAGTGATTATCATTCGTAAAAGAATTGCAAAGTTCTTGCATGAATCTGTGAATGCGTTTCTTAAGAGATTTGAATCATATATGCCTTTTCCTCATGATTTTCCTAATGTCATAATGCCACCATAGGCACGAATTAAACTTGACTGAATAAAAGAATGACATGCTTATACCATGCATGAGATATGATAACTAAGAAATCTAAAAATGCATCTAATGGGATGTCCTGTAACCATCTCCTTGAATAAAATTTATTTGGAGATATCTTTTGAACGCGTAAGTATGTCTAAAGCATTTCTTGCATAGATATATCTGTGAATATGTCTGCATGCATAAATCCTGATACTCATACGGTTGCTTGAATGGAAGAAGTGATTGGACATTAAGGGGTATACAAACTAAAGAAGATAACTTTGTACCATATACATTATGATACTCTATTCTTGTTGTGTGATCTAGAATGGAGTGCCTCATCCATGTTGTGTGTTCTTGGATGGGATGCCCCATACTTGTTGTGGCTCTAGTATGAGATGCCCTTTACTTTTTGTGTGATCTAGCAACGAAAGACCCGTAATGAGTAGATAAATTGATAAGGTATGCTAAAAGCATTGAGTTTGCTTTATTCAGCTACAACTTTGTAAAAGAGTGTGGCAAATGCTTGAGCCAGGAAAAGGGGTACAAGAACTTAATTCAACTTACAAAATGACCTTGCGGGTTTGAACATATAGTAGGTCAGAAGACTTGTAACGCGAGATACCTCATGATTAAGGAATTACGATGTCTCTAAAACACGTGTTATTATATTACCCTCATTTGAAATATTTGATTTAATTGATAAAAGATCCCACTCACTAGGCAAATTTTGTCTAACCTTTTAAATGCTTGTTTGCTTCCCCCTAGTTTGGTGTATTTATGTTGTGTTCTCTTGTTGGAACAACATACAAATGTTACTTGGGACTTAGTCTTAGTAATCTAACATCTTTGTAACGCAACTGCAATACATCACTAAGTAGGTTCATTGTACATAATGTGCTCACCATGTCTTTCTGTATTGTGTGGTTCATTCTAAATGATACGTCGTGGGTCATGATCATAGCATAAAGTGCTCACGTGCAAGCAAAGTGATCATTGAATCCAAGTTTTCCTACTGCTTGTCCAAGTACAAGCGAAGTGAAGAAGTAGGCTTACCTGGGTGATCCAGGTTCGAACATAGGGAATTGTTTCAAGATATTAGTTTTAGGGTGTTACTCATCTGTAATGCATTATACTAGTTATGGTAAAAGAATATATATAAAATAAAACTAAAGTTATTTACACTCGCCTAGAGACTCATGCATAGGGAGGTAAATTATGATAAATGGAAGATTAGGTAAACTAACTTGAATATGAGAAAAAGGGGAAGGAAAGTCTACACACTATTAGGTAATTAAACAATATGAGAACTTCGATGTGATATAATTTACGTAATAAGCTCATGATTAAGGCGACTCTCTCTCAAAGTGTTTAGACACCACACTTGCTCAACTTTTAAAATGCAAATGACTGTGCTTGATTAGGCAAGATATATATCTAAAAGACTTCACTTATAACACTTATAGAACTTCTTGTTTAAGAACAACAACCTCTCAATGTCTAATGGTCGCACTGATTTGCCTTTAGAGATACAAATGTTTGAAGTATCTCGCTAAGGTGAGGTTTATTACTAAATTCCTCCTTTCACGCATCAGCCTTATCCTTGCTACTTACCCTGTCGAGTAGTTGGCGATTGACACTGGCCAAGTGATGAATATAGCTCAACTAATGTGATAAGTCATATAAGCTAGATCCTTATCGAGAACTTACCATAAACCTAACTACTAATAACACATTGACAAGTGAAAGGTCAAGAAATGATGGATCGAAAAGGTATAAACATGTAATATATATATATATATATAAAGAATGTATGGCTTAGACCACTCTACAATATGAACAACATATTACACAGAAATGTGAAAATGGAAAGAAAGAAGAGTGGATTGAAATACAAGTTAGGGGAACGAGGGATGACTCTTCTTCTTTCAAAATCTAAGCTTTCATGTTACACTATGATCACAAAAGATGAAGAAGTGTTGTGCATCCAGTGGTTAGGCTAATCCTTACCACAGACTCTCTTTATTTGTATGTGGCGATCCATTCAGACCTCTTTTAAGTGGCAGTCCATTCAAACGTCGGGATCTCTTCTTGGTGAAGATGAAGTGCTTTTATAGACAACCTTCGGCTGGAAACTTTTATTCCTTTGATCTTACTAGCGGCATTTTATGTCCTAGAAAGTCACATCACTCCAACTATCATTTTTGTGTTATAGTGAGCTTTTCTCGCGTGATGACATGGTTCCTTGTCTGAAGGTGTCAGTCTTCAGGTGAGTTCCCGTCGCATGACCTATGCACGAGGTTTTCTTTGAAATTTGCTTTTTTCTTATCCACTTATCCTGCATTTAAGCATGATAATCACATAAAACAAGCCTGGTGCTTATGTAAGTTATATTTTTAAATACTTATGTGTTTGCAACATAAGTTATGCATTTTTATCATCTTTTTATGCCTTTCCACCTCATTACTCTAATAAAAATGGCTATAATAACGAACATATATACATGTTATCACCCTTCCTATAGATAGCGAAGGACATCCAACATTGAACTTGCTATCTTGCCCACTACCATGCCTCCTCAATTGCATGATCTTGGTAGTGGCCACTATCATCTCATAAATAGTTTAAAAACTAGGCGGGAAGAGTCTAAATGTTGTACAATTATGCTTTATTCTATGAGGAGAAATTTTGTATCAAGACTTAATGTATTAACTTATGTTGAAAAGCAATAAAGTGCCTTATTTCATAACTTTTTGCATTTCATACTTAATATCTTAGTTGCTTTCATCACCGCTTACTAGACGATCAATGCCTAGTTCAGTGGGAAGTTAAGTGCTGAGAGTCTGAGCACCATGCCTCCCTTCATCACAGCATGTGACTTCAAGGTGGGGCATGACAAGTGGTTTCAAAGCATAAGTTCTTGGGAAAGGTCTCAAGTAGAATCATGCATAAGGCATTGTGTATAGTACAAGAGTTTAACATATTAATACGATGTAAGAATTATGGCTCCATGAGGAAGGCCAAGATGAGTTAGAGAAATGGCAACGAATGTTCCAGCTATAGGGAGCACCAATAGGCACAAGCGTCAAATGAAGTGTCTAGTAATCTGCATGTTTCAGTAGAGATGAGGACTGAGGAAAATATGCCTGATCACATTCCTCAGATGTAGGATAAAATATTCGAATGGGAAGGTTAAAAGCATTGGGGGCAACGACCTTTGTAGGAACCACTAATCCATGAAGTGTTTTGAGGTAATGGACGACCTTGAAGAATGGAAAGTGAGACTGGAAACATTTCTATTGCAAGACAATGCAAAAGATTTGTGGACCCTCCACGTGGCTAGAATGGGCGGAGAAGATCTCATCGCGTGGGAAGAATTTCAAAAAGCCTTCAAGGTTAAGTTCTATCCTCGTTCCTTTTGTGATGTGAAGAGAAACGAGTTTATGAATCAGGCCCAAGGTGACATGATCGTGGCCTAAAATGAAAAGTAATTTCCCGAGTTAGCTAAGTATCCTTTAGCCTTTGTAGTTGATGAAGCAGAAAAATGCAAGTGGTTTGAACAAGGTTTACGAACTGTGGATTGGCTCGATATTTCTAAACTAGTTAAGGCAGCCATGAAGGTTGAAAGATGCATGGAGGGTGACAAAAAAATTCCTAGGAGGGACCCCTACAATCAGAACTTTGGTGGAATAAGGAGTAATGACCAACGCGGGGAAAACAAAAGACAAGCGTCTACCATTCAACAACGAGAAGGCTTCAAAACTCATTTCCAAAATTTCTCCAGCTCTATGACTCATTATGGAGTAAGGTTTCAGTGGTAAAACCAAAATCATGGAAAAGAAAGCACCTCGATTTGGACAGAGAATGAACCCTAGCAAGCGCTTACAGAGAGGCATAATCCAAACCCTAAGGATAGGAGTAATCATTTAAGGACTTGTTTCAATTGCGGATAATCAGGACACATTGCCAAGATTGTCCAAATGTGGTAGCCCAAAATAATATGCGAACCATGTCACAATCGATCAACCAGACTTATCGACAAGACGAGGTAAAAGCTGGACCCAGTGGTGTCAAAAGGACCTGAGAGGCCAAAATCGCAAGGAAACGTTTGTGCCATGACTCAAAGCGAGGCCAGAGACAATCTCACGTAATCACAAGTTCATTAATGATTTATAATTTTCCTACTTTTGTGTTATTTGATTTTGGAGCTACACATTCTTTCATTTCCTCATCGCATGTTAAGATCGTAGATCGCCTAGTGGAACCTCTTGAAAGTGAAATCTATATTAGCACCCTTCCAGGTGAAGTAATTCTATTAGAACTAGTATGCAAAGATTGTGAAATAAAATTTGGAGATATCAGATTAAAGGTAGACCTGATTATGGTTGAACTTGATGAATTGAATGTGATCTTGGGAATGGATTTCCTCACAAAGTATCATGCGGTATTGGACAGTTTTAATAAGGAAGTAGTGCTAAAGAATCCTGGAAGGTTTGAAGTCAAATTTGTAGGCGACAAGAAGGTTAAGTTGGCAAGGATCGTACCATTACTCAAAGCGGGAAAGCTAATAAAGAAGGGGCATACTACTTACCTAGCACACGTCTTGGATACTCAGGCCCTGCAAATTGATCTGAAAGAGGTATTGATAACTTATAGAAATACACGTTATTGTAGCTTTTTATGTAAAATAATAAGGTCTAAACGTCTGAGAATAGAAGAAAGCGAAGAAAAAAGTAGGCGATTTGGCTAACTTGTGAATAACATGATGTGAAAGAGCCTTATCATTGCTTTAATGCGTTTTAGTACTTATTTTGAAGGATTTCTTTGCAAAAGAAGTGAAGCTTGACAATATAATATAACATTTAGGCGAGAAGACTCAATCAACCAAAGCGTTCAACAGAGAAATAAGCTAGGCGTTTAGAGCACTAGCAAACAAAATTGGTTGACTCGAAGTCTGAAAAAAGACAAGAGGACAGTCTGTGTGGCGCCGCTGCAGCTTTTCAGAACATTAATGGTGTGTGGCCTTGTCACACCCCACTCCGAGCACCAGCTTGCTTGGCCCAAGATATGACATGATGTCAGCTGAAGCCATTCACCTTCAGAATAACTTCAACCGACCCTTGACATGAAAACGTTAAACATTTAATAGTGAAAGTCTCTTAAACTTAAAAATACTTTAAAAAAGTAGTGTAGCCCATCTGAAATGTCTTTTATAAATATATAAAACATAAAGATGTAAAATTTTAAATGAATGCAGTATTACTTTTAATAATTATTTCCATGATTGAAAATTATATTGGCTTGGGAGTAGTATGTTCAGCTCGCGGAGTGTCACAATCTGTACTTGGAAAGAGGGAAAACATTTTGAAAGAGTCAGCCGAAAAACTTAGTAAGCAACAGTTTTATAAAATAAGTTTTCATAAACAATTTTAATATAAACTGAAGCTTTAAATACATTTATCAGTGAACAGTCATTTCATAATATAATACTTGAATCATTTTCATAGCTTTTATTAGATAATGTTTCATGGCCACGGGCAGTATTTACCCTTTCATCTGAAGATGGAACAGTCATTGGAAAGTTATCCCCCTTCTTTAAAGCATAAATATATACCCTTCCTGATGGCCCATAAACAATAGGCTCGTCAATCCTACCATGATTATGGAGTTAACCACATATATACAATAGATCTCATGAAATATTAGAGCTATGAGAAAACATTGAAATATTTTTCTTGGCTATAATCATGAAATCATTCAAACATGGTATAACTTAAACATCAGTTCATAAACATTTGTCATAAATCATAACTTGAAATAATAACTTGAAAATCATGCTTTATAAATCATTTCACAAGTTATTGCTTACACAGCTTGAAACCATGTTTAATAAATAGCATTTAAAACAATTTGTTACTCACAACACTTGAATGATTTCTTCATTAGAGATTCATTTTTAAGCCTCATTGATTTGAAAATTCATAATTATTCCATAATTAATCTTTTAATCATGAAAATATCCAAAACTTCCCTTAAGATTTCCAAGAATACCAAGATAACCCAAAACAACTCAAAAACAGCCCAATAGTGCTTACGGACAAGTTGATTAGGGATGGTCCAAGGCCATGGCCTAGGGACATCGCGTGCTAACCTCACAATGAGGGGTGTATGCCACGTGATAACCTCCCTATAAGGGGCAACGCGTGTCCTTGCCGCCTACCATGTGCGCCCATTGCATACCTTGTGCGCATTGTAATGCGAGCACCACGTAGAACACTAACCTCTTAACGTAAGTCATTCACGCAGACTAAGTGCATGCCCTACCACCCGACTATGCCATGGCCTTACCATATATGTTAAATAGACCCAAAATAACCTCAATAACATTAAATCATGCTCATCTTGCCAAGCATGCATAACACTGACCTACTTTCCAAAACTTCATTTTTCGTCCAAAAATCATGACCCGACTTTGAAAATCATAACTTAACATTCATAACTCTTTTGATAAAACTTAATTCTACAATATTTCTCTAATATGTCTTCACTTTCTTACCTCAAACTTTTAAAGAAAAATTCCAAAAGACAAGTTACGTAGCTTTCTGAAAATGCACCTTGCTGAGATTCACTCAAAAAACTGACCTTCTCATCTTCTCTTAACCAAAACGACAATCATTTCATATCCAATTTTTATAACAGCCTTCGTCAACAAACTAGACACAATTTTTTTATCTTTTAATACTAATTTGAGAGAAATTGCACGAGTGAGTTGTGAGAAACCCTTGGTTGAAGTTGACTATTTATAGGAATCCTTTGCATGAAACTTACTTGACTCCCTAAACTTGCTTTCCCACCTCTTAATCTTCTTGTTACACCTCATGCTTCTACTCCACCTCTTACTTGGCCCATAAATGCATGTAAAGTTATTAGCACACTTTGATTAGTCTTAAACTGTTTGTCCTAAGTTTGCCACATAGTTGTCTAAAACGCAAAGCTAACCTCCATGAACATCTATCATGGCCTTGGCCACCTAACCAAAATGCATTGCTAACCTCCATGACTTCCTCGTATGACATTTTTAAATGTCTAGTATCTCCATTGCCTTGCTTCTCATCTAATAACCTCTATAACTACAAGGCTTCTCGCCCAAAATGAGTTTACTAACCTCCAAAGTCATTTCACCAAGTCATGCTTCTCGCCCACAAGCCCTCTCGCATAACCTCTCAACGCTCACAAAACCTCTACATGGTTAGCCCTTCTCGCCCATCTAACCTCTCAAGCCTTCCCACCTTACCATCCCCACGTTTAGACATCTTTTTAGAGGTTAGTTTCATTAGTTTGGCAACCTATTCCTTCAAAACACCTAGTGCATGTCTTAAACGCCTAGTGACACTTATTTAGAGGTTATTTGCATCTTTTGGCCACCTATACAACACCAACATAACCTGTAAATGCCTTGCTCTAAAGTTTCAACACATAGTCAAAATTTTCAAGTTTTCTTTTTCTCTTAAACCTAAACCCTAATTTTTCATTTTTCCAAGGATTTTACCTTATTTTCCTACGAATCTTATTTTCTTTTGTCCTTGTTAAAACTTAACAAATTCCAAAGATCTAAAAATTTTGGAGTTTTAAAGCTTGTCCAGCCTGGCTGCATGCTAACCTCATGAACAAGCATGACACGCACCTCCTTGGTCGCACTTTGCTTGCCTTGCAGGTAGGTTGTGTGCCCAACACCAACCTAAACACATCACTAACATCTAATAACTTCAACACTCACGCCCCTGTGACCTAGTAAACCTTGTCACTCGGCAGCCTCTAACTTCTCTAGAAACTGATTTTTCACCCAGAAACTTAACCTGATTTTGAAAATTCATAACTAAAAGTTCATAACTCTTTTAAGAAACTTTCTTCTACAAAGTTGCTTAGAAATGTCTTAACTTGAAGACATCAAAATATCAGCTCCAAAATCTAAGACATGTTTTGTGTCTCTAAAAAAGGACACCTTCCTCAGATTTCTTTGAAAATTGACCTTTCTCTCTTTCTTCAACTCAAACTTAATCTTTCTTTCTTCAATTTAGTCCATAAGCCCTAGTCTAGAATCTAGACTCAATTTTTGAACTTTTGAGAGTAGTTTTAGCTAAACTCCACCAGTAAATTAAGAGAAATCCTCCTCTGAAGTTACCTATATATAGTGTACCATGCATGGGTCTTTATTGACACCACATACTTGCTGAAATTTAACTTAGGTGCAGAGGACACCTAAAAAATACTCATCAACTCCTATCAACATAGACATATATAAATATCTAAAAGCCACTATCGGCCACCAAGCCACTATAGACATATATAAACATCACCTTCCAGCATTCACCTGTTGGTTTTGAATGTAAGAAGTAAAAGAACAATTAGAAGTTCTTAAAATGAGGTTAAACAATATAAAGAAAACAACTAATAACTTTGCCCAATTACTTACATTGAAATAATACGTTCTCAAATCTCAAGTCACCAATATCTAGACAACATTCCTAATCATTTTAATAAAACATACAAAAATATCCACATAAGCCTATGAACTCTATATTATAAAAATGGCAAGACAGTAGCTAGCCAATAGCTAGTGCATGGACAATGCAGCCATCCCCTTCGAGCACTCCACGTATCACAAAGTTGAAAGTTTTTGCATGAAAATAATGGTCAAATGATAAAATCTTGAATTTTGCTTCAATAAACTGGAGATAATTTGTTACTCTTACTTATCACACAGCTGAAAGTTTTTGCATTGGTTGTAAACCCAGTGATTTCCAGATACCATCAGAATACAACAGTGACTACATGCGTGCTGTAATTACATCAAAACCTAATAATTGGTGTTGGGCAACCTAATTACATCAAAAATT
The DNA here is from genome assembly GCA_037974545.1 of Cucumis variabilis. Lineage (NCBI taxonomy): Eukaryota > Viridiplantae > Streptophyta > Magnoliopsida > Cucurbitales > Cucurbitaceae > Cucumis > Cucumis variabilis. The sequence continues at coordinate 23,503,644 of JBBPDI010000023.1, read as the reverse complement.
AAAATCAAAAGCGAAAAGGGAAACATAATGTAGACCTTGATATTGAAATTGGCTTCGCCAATTGCGATGAGACCTGAATGGATGGAAATCAAGAGTGAGCAGTAGCTTTGAGTGAGCAATGGATCGTATGTCATTGAGATGTGTGTCGAATTGCGCTAGGCAATTGGTGCGAGTTGTATGCCTAAACAAAATGAATCCTTCAACACTAACTCAAAACTTGGGTGATAATGGAGCCTTCCTAAGAGAAAATATAAATGCACACACGTTCATATCCATTTAATTCTCAGTTAGAAATATGTTTACAAATGTGATATGAGAATTATAAAATTACCTTCGTGCTCCTTCAGTCTATTTCAAAATAAGGATCTTCAACATTCACAAAATAAGGTTTTCAACATTCACAAAATAAGGTCTTCAACCTTCACATGTGTCTGTGTTTGACAAAAGTATATCCATAAAATAGGAACCACCAAAATACTTCAAAAAAGTTTAAGACAAATTTGATGCTAAGCACGATATACGTGCTTAGATACGAACTCTTCCCATTCTGATCGAACTTCATCGATATCACTTTGAGCGTACGTATTTGATAAACTTTTCATATATACATAATAAAGTGGTTGTAAATTAGTTTTATCCAAAATAAATGACATGATAATAGTTTTAAAACTTGTATACTTACGATGTCTATAACAGAAGCGCTCCTTGATAAAATTAGGTCAAGCATGAACTGCATGACGTAATACCTGCATTCTACAACCCCAGCTTGCTTGGGACACTGTGTATGCACATAAGCAATAAAAAAATGTATGTTAAATCTAATAATTAATTTGGAACTATCCTTGTTTAGAAATTCAAATACCTTTACAACCTTCCAGTTTGATTTCTTTTTATTTGACATATTGAAAGCCCTACAAAATATTTGTAGATAGTTACGTACACAAATGGTGTTGCATGTAGAAAAAGTAAATGAACTGTATAAGTAATTATGACATACATTTTAAGTACATCGGACATGTCTTTCTCAATTCTATTCTTCAACGGGTCTACCCAGAACGCAAGACCCTTCGTGTGATTCACAACGACCAAACTCCAGTGATTACTAAGTATACGTTTAAAATAGTAAGACTAGATATTAGAATACTGCATTAAATTATGAATGACAATGAAGAGATCATGCACATGCTCGGAATTGTAAGGAAATATTATTAGTTGGTCATATTTTGCACCAAGCAATCTTGCATTCAACCACTGTGCGCGTGATTCTTTATACCTCGAGAAACTGACAAATCCAGCGTCTAAAAACTTGTATAAACTCAAAGTTTTCCCTGCCACCATAACTGTCCGTAGGTACCTACAAGTGCACATGTGATCAATGAAGTGAAATCAAATAAGAATTTATGTTTCTTTAATGAACACTAAGCGTGGTAAGAACATATCTTACATCATGTACGCATCGAGGCATGATGTACATGTTGCCTGCATTGAGGAGAACTCTCTCAGGGACTCAATCATTATGCAGCATTTCTTTCTCACACCGAATACCTCCACATGTGTGGTAATTTGAATTGATGACCCCATGTGCTTCACTAGCATTACTAAACATCAAAATGCCATGGGACAATGTTGATCTATTATGCTAGATACTATGGCAGGATCCTTACTCGAACCCGTAGTATAGTTCTACCCGAAAGATTATGGTTAGCACAAATTGATTACAATGAAATAGCAATGCAAGAATATACATTACCTTGTCATTCCCAGTAAGAACTAGATGTCGCGACCATAGCAAGTGTGAACCCACCTCCTGTGACATTTTCTTCAGTTCTTTCTTGTTTGAGATGGGAATCACACATTCGGCATCCAATACAACATCTAGAGACACCCTCATGTTGTCTCCGTCAACTTCTGATTCAAAGATTATCCCATGGGCAATGATATTATCTTGCGTTTTGAATGCCAACATGCACGGAGTTTCAACCTACGTAGAAGTATTTGTTAAATATGTGTATGTACACTTAGACATATTAAACAAGCACACAACAATTTGGATTCATGAACAGTGATGAAAACTAACATTAATTGATTTGAAGTCAAATCTGATACAATCTCTTCTTCCTTGCATACATTCACCTGTAGGAAAAAAGCACAATCAGGTCAGTATACAAACCGAGTATGTTACATTAGGGATTGATGGTTGAAAAATATAAACCTCCATTTCTTCCTTCACTTCTGCCTCATCAGCTGAGTCTATCTCCGATTCTGAATCATTGGGTACATCTTCAACCTCATTATCTGAAGCCTCCTGTGTGGATGGTGTTCTTGTTGAACCCATACTTCATGCTTCTTCTTTCCCTCTTACTGAACCCTTACCTTTTCTCACTTGTAGTAGCTCCACTTCTAACTCCTTTATTCATTTCGCCATTTCATCACGTTCTTTAAAAATTGTCTTATCGTCGTCATTATGCTCCAATCTAGATTTTGTCGGGATATGGAAATACCTTTTCTTCATGACATATTTTCCCACTCCTCGAACTATTCCTGGCCAATCTTTAGAACCCAATGCTTGGGTTAGTACATCGTGAGCACCTGATAAATTACACTCCTTCTGCGTGCTAGTTAATAGTTCGTCCTAACAAAGTAATACAAATGGACATTATTAGTATAGGTGTAGGCAAACAAAAAATTAAAGGTGTTTACTTACTATTAGATTGACTACGTCCTTGGTCTCTTTGTCACGAATTACTCCCTTGCGATCCAAACGTGTACGCTTCCCACTAGTGATCGATCAATTTCTTTGGATCAAGAAGACGGGCGCTATGTAAAGAAAATCAATTATAAGAATACATGTGTAGTAGGTGTATACTCAGTTATGACAAAGATCGTGACTTACCAACTCCTCAACCAAATTTGCATAACCCTTTTTTGATGTCCTATAGTTGTATTTATTTTGCTTCCTTTTTTGTTTCCCTTTCACTCTTTTTTTGTACAAGAAAATCATATGAACACAGCTTTAATGAATACTTTGATATTGAAATAAAGATAAAGAAAAAAAAATAACAGATTCAATTTAATCTTTAAAGTTATGTCCTAGGAAAATTTATATTCATACTTACTTCGAAATCATCCCTCAATCGTGAAGCCACAAACTCAGTCCAATGGTCTTGATCGATGAATGAGTACTCATTCGGGGGATGCTTTAACTTCTCTGCATCTTCCTTAAATGCCATAACGTAAGTCATTGTCAATCTGGACTTAAACCCACGGAAGCAGACTCTCGCATTCTAAAGGACATTTTTCTTCGACTTCAGATCTATAATGAAGCCGACCTACAAAAACAAAAATCACATCCTAAATATTCAGCTTCATAAATGAGAAATTTTATTATACTTCAAATGACTTTGAAGGATTGTTACCTCAATTAATTCAAGTATCTTGTCCTTCGTCTATTTACGCATCGCATGCCAACTTGTGTATGTTATTGGAACGTGAAATCTTACCGTAGTTCCTATGAAACTTTTCAGTTTCGTTGCATTCTGATCAATTGGTTGACCCAGTTCATTGTAGTCAACCACTAATTTTCAGCCCTCGCTACTAATTCGTGTAATCTCTTTCATTTCGATAGGGTCACGTGTTCTCTTAGCGCTACTACTCTCCCCTACATCATGTGGTGTGGTAGGATGATTGCATGCCTTATCATCGTCCCCTAAATTAACCATATTTGTAAATCTAATTTCAATGATAACACGAGAAACGCAACAGTCAGTAAAAATGCATATGTAATTATAAGAAAGAAATAGAAACATAATTTGATAATTGTCAGTCACTGTTATTTATCAAATAAATGAATAATATCTAATACATAACAGTTATAAAGTTGGAAAAAAAATAGTTGAACATGAAATTAAAGCTTGATAACGGTAGATTTCGAAGTAGTCGATCTCAAAAAGACATTGTCCTGCAAAGAAAAAAAACCATGATCGTTAACTACATGTAATGAACATCTAACAGAAGCAAATAACCTAAACTCAAGTACCACATTGATTGATAGTCTTACTTTACATATTTTTGAAATTCAAGGGGTAACCCATATGTCTTCACAGTCAGGTCTAGCGTGATTCGTCCATTTCATCAATATCACCTGTTGTTGTCCATTTCGAAACTGGTGGATAGTGCGGAAATATGTCTCCTATGTCATCATCAGCACATTTGTAAGGAAATTCTTTCTGTGGTGGCATAACAACAACCGACCATCGTGCATCAATAGGAGCTGTCACATAGAATACTTGTTTGTCGTGCGTGGCAATAATAAAAGAATCTGAAGTGTGTCCAATTCGGCTAAGGTTAACCAGCATGTAATTAATATCGTCCATTCGAACACCAGTCTTATTTTCAACCCAATTGCATTTGAAAAGTACAATATTAAATGTACTGTAGCTGACTTTCCAAATTTCTTGAATCGTCCCATAGAAAGACATGTCACCAACAATTGGATTTTTTTCATTCGCACTAGACACTTGCATTGCCATTGCGACTAACATAATCTCACTTTTTTGAATAGTTCGATGGTCATCACGGGACTTTGTGTGGTAAGAAGTTCCATTAATCATGTACCCCTCATAGTCATTAAACCTGGGTGGGGCCCATGTGCAAGCCAACGTATTGTGTTTGGGACAACTTTTCCTTCCTGTAATTCACTCATAACCTATTGAAGAGAATAGTCAGTTGTTTTAGTTGTTCATCAATAAAAGGAAAACATAAATGCAATTAGATATTTTAATTACCTGATCTCGGATCCATGCACCAAAGGATCGATTATGTTCAAGTTGTAGCCACTGTTCATTTTTTCCTCTTCTTTGGATTTCCATTTTCAACTGGTATAAATGTCGTCTATAAAATATGGCATACATTAACTTCATGCCTTGTGAGGGTTAAATTAAGGGCGATGTACAATCAGAGGAATGCTTACTCTATGTATGGGTGAACTTCTTCAATGTTCTGCAAAACATGAAGATGTACTTCCTTCAATTGTTGCACATCGGGTCGAACATACATTCCTGCTGATAGTGGTCTATCGCTATGTCTGTTTTCCATTGAATTGAGTGACTCAAGTCCAATAGGATCTAATCCAGAAAGAAGCTTCGAATAGAATTCAACAGCCTCCTCACATATTTGTGCTTCTACAATGCATCCTTCCGGTTGAGTTCTATTACGAACATAACTTTTCAAGACTTTCATGCATTGTTCAAATGGGTACATCCACCTCAAATATACAGGTCCACAAAGCTTTACTTTTCTCACGAAATGAACGACAAGATAAACCATAATTGTAAAAAAGGAGGGTGGAAAATACTTCTTAAGATTGCATAAAGTCAGAACTATGTCTTCTTAAGATTGCACAGAAAAACTTTTAGCATATAGCATTGAAGAAGAAGCACAATCTACTGATAGTGTACCTCACATTCTTAGGTAGGACTGAGCGTATTGCAATTGGAAGCAATTGTTGCATCAAAGAAAACACTTAGGGCATTTTGTCATGTTTTCATACTCTTTTCTGTACAAACAACAGTCATTAGGACATGCATTGATTTTTTCGTAACTCGGTAGTAAGGCACCTAGTGTTTTCTTTGTTTCGTATAAGAAACTTGGAATTTCATTGTTTTTAGGTAAGAGATCGCTTATTATGGACAATAATTCAGAGATGCTAGTGTTACTTCAACCATACCTAACCTTTAAGTTGTACAATCTCACGAGGGCTGACAACTTGGTGAATTTCTTACATCCTGGGTATAAGGGTTTCTTTTCCTCACGAACATAGTATCAAAGGTACTGGATGCATTAAAAGATTGTTTGTGGATGGAATGAACCATATTAACTGTATTGAACAAATTATCATTTTCATCCACTGTATTTTCCATTATGTTGGTAACGTTATCTAAGTTTTAACTATTTATCATGTCAGGACCATACCTTGTAACTTTTATCAATGCCATGGGCAAAGAAATGATACCGAACTGTTGAGACATACTTAAGTAAACGATTCTCACATTTCAAACATGGACATCTAATTGAATTAGAACCTTTGGCATGACTCAAACCAAATTGAATGAACCTTTTAACTCCTAAATCATATTCTTTAGACATTCTGTTTTTCGTCATCTATGACTTGTCCATTAAACCTGATTACAAAAGAGATATTTGGGAACAACTTAAGAAAATCAATGAGTAATTACATAGTACAGTGCACAGATTTCATATACAAACTTAAGAAGTTCTTAACCCTTTGCTTCATCAACGTTTTATACTTTTGATTTTATAAATTTGTTGTAAATTAGTATGTGTCTATTTAGCATGGAACAAGTTGTAGGTGGATATAGCTTTTGAATATAGGTGAAAAAGATTACTTTGACAATTCAAACACTTCCTGTGCAACAACTTATAAAGTTGTATTTGAAAATTATAAAACCAATTCAAATGAGAATTACACTTTTGTAAAAATTACAACAACCCAGAAAATCATCAACAACATTACAGAAACAATTACATAAACAAAAATTACAGCAACCCTCGAGTTCAACTATAAGGCCACTGTCTCAAATTATTTAAAGAAAAAAATTACAGCAATCCATCACCAACCCATAAATTGAAATCCACAGCTACTACAAAATCATACCAATTCATTTCGCCCATTTCACCCAATACAGAAAGTAAATGTACATTTCACCCTAACTAAACAAACAATACAAAAACTAAATGTACAGTTCACCATATGAAAACAAACAAAGCAGAAACTATATGTAAATTTCACCCATTATCATCCTAAACCCTAAAGAAGGCAAGAAAAAACTAAGAATTCAGTCACCTTCTTCTCTCTAGAAATTTCATTTCTAAATTATAAAAAATTAAACATTGACGTGATTATAAAATAATGACTTAATTCATCCATATCTCTCCTCTGCTCCTTATTTGTTGAAAAAATCTCCAACCCTTTTGGTTTTAAAGATGGGTAATAAAAAGAGAATGATGAACAATGGGGTGATTTCCCAAAAGTATGATTTATGGTCCTTTACCTTTGTAAATGTATATATGTATATAAATATGTTAGGATTTAGGAGTTTTCGTATATATTTGTGTATCTAGAACAAAACAACTTTTCCCTAAAATCTCTCTCGTTCTAGTTTCCATTCTCAAGTAAAAAATTCTATTGGATTACAAGAGAATGGAACTAATTCCCAAAAAACATTTGAAACCACTACAAAAGTTCCTAGTCACTAATAACCTGCAAAGAGGGGGTCTTCAAGAAAACAACCCCTTACTTTCATGAACTGATATGCATTGTAAATATGTAGAAAGTAGACATTGCAGCCTAACTTCTGTAGCGAAAACTGTGAACAGAGCACTTATTGTCTCAATCATATGCAACAAAAAGAAGTTTGATGCAAGAACCTACAGGTATTAGAGCACAACCATGTACCCAATCAATTCAGAAACAATTAACTTGGGACTGAACTGAAAGCCATAATATAATTGGATTAACAACCGTGGTGTGAATTGAATTGCAATGAACTAATTAGAATATCATCAAGTAAAGAGAAGAAACAAAAAATGTTGTTTATATCCTGACTACATACACAAACACAAATTCTTAACTTTGCTACAGTTCCCTTAGTTCAGGATCCTAGATTGATACATCTCAATAAAAGAAGAATAAACCATTCACCTTATTCCAAGAAAGGGGAGATAAGAAATCAACATCTGAATCAGTTAGCAAAAATTGTATTATAAACTTTACAACCTCCACTTAAAGACTACTACTACAACTCACTCATAGCCTAAAAAATCCATGTACATGAATTCCTCGTTTTTTTTTCTTGTAAAAGTAAATCCCTTTTAATTTTACAAGAAACGACTTTTCCTTAAAATCTCTCTCGTTGTAGTTTCCATTTTCAATTAAATAATTCCAATCTCTCTTAAACCAAACCAAGATTTGATATCTTATAATTCTTCTATTCTATTGGATTTCATTCATATACAATACCCATTTTCTAAAAATAATTAATGAATATCCAGCTGTAGGTGTATAGTATTTCCTATAAAGATCCAGTATGTTGTTTTATCTACAAAGCTTACAGAATATATTGCAACAACTCATTCCATTTCATTATATTCAAAATCAAATGTATCCTACAATAATATATAAACTTGGCATAATTAGTTTGTAATAATTTTCAATGATTTGAATGTTAACTCCATATAGCACTAGTACTACTACTACTACTACTATTTATGTTGGTGTGTGTGTGTGTATGGTTTTGAAATAGAACAAAAGCTGGGGTCTGGGGATGAAGGGTAGACCTAGATTTTGTTTGTTTAGCATAGCCTCTACTACTAATATATAGTATGTAATGTAATGTAGGATTGGGTCAACCAGATTGGAAATTGGAGTCAGTCCATGGAACTTTCGATAAATAAAATTAAATTTCAATGTATACTATCTAATGTACACTATCAACACAGAAACAAACCATCACAGAGAGAGATACAAAGAGAGAAAGAATAGAAGCTTACCAGGAGGAGGTGACGATGTGCACGAATGGCAGCACCAGAGACGACGGGAACGAATTGAAAAGGTTTAGAGATTGTGGAGGGATTGTGGGGGTTTCGCCATTCGTTAATGGCAGCGCGGGAGTGAACAAATGACGACGGGCATGAATGGCAGCATCGGAGATAACAGGAACGAATTGAAAAGGTTCGAAGATTGCGGGGGATTGTGGGGGTTTCACCGTTCGTTAATGGCAGCGTCAGAGTGAACAGATGGGCACGTTGTAGCGAATAGACGGCCACGCCAGAGTGAACAGACAGCCACGAGCAGGGGAAGATGATGACGAGGCTGAAAAATGGTGGGATTGGAGATGGATGCTTCGCAAGAGAATTTGGGAAAATAGGAATTAAGGGTTTACGATTTGGGAAAATTTACCAAATTTCTACTCTTTATTTATTTTTTTAATAAAAATAAAAATTATTTTATGGCTTTTCTATGACATCAAATAACTGTCGCGGAATGTGTTATATGAAAATTTTTGTCTTTTTTCGTCAAAAACGCAAAATTTTACATTTTGTGACAATTTTTTTTTTCTCCCTCATTTTCTCATATACACAACCGTCACGGTAGACAGTTTTTCTTGTAGTGGTTGGACACAATGTTCTGTTCCTACTAATGTAGAATTCAACAAATACACTATATTTTTCGAAGTGCCAGACATCACAGTGTCAACAACAACACATTAAACATTTGAGGAAATTTTGATAAAACCAACATAAGCCATGGGACATCCTTATCTTCAACAATTCGAATAAGATATTAAAACTATTGCACCTGAGCTAGTAAATCGTTAAACGAGACACAGTAAGATTTGAAGAGGAAAAAAGGTTACCTTGAATACAATCAACAAATTGTTGGAATGAAGAATTGGATGAAATGTAAATCTCAACAACACGACAATCGTGATATTGTGAACTTTCATTCCATTTACCATAAAAAAATCATTCTTATTTGTTGTAGGCCATAGCAAACAAGAAAATTTTGAAAAAGTAGCTAGATAGTATCTTAGTTTGTAAAAATGAAGAAAAACACACTAATTTTGCTATTAGTTTGAACTTTAGTAAAAATATGTTTTCTAAAATAATAAAAACTTTTATATTAAAAAAATAATTATTTTGAACTTTTAGATAAATTAAAGTGAATGTAATGAAGTAGTTTTTAAAAAGAAATAAATAACAAAAGAATTTACTGTTTTTAAAACACGTTTTTGTAAAATAAAATAAACCTAAATGTGGAAAACAAAATCTGCACTTTCTTTTTGTAACATGGAAAAGACTAAATGATCTATACCTTCTTTATATTTTCCAAAAGAATATTCAAGTTGATTAATGAAATATTTTGAATTAAATGAAATGAATAATTATTTTTGTTAATAAATTAAACAGACCAAATCTTTTCCTATATTAAATAAATCAAACTAAACCAGGTTTATTACTCAATCAAACTAAAAGATTTAGTTTGTTATATTAAATCAAATCTAAACTAATAAATAGACAATTCACACTTCTCTCAAGTTTGTTGGAAAGAAATTAAGTTCTCTAAGTGTTTTAGAAATCCATTCATGGTCACGTTTCGACAATATCATTTATATTGATGAAAATAAAATACAAAGTATGCATAAAGTTATATATATTAAAAATATCAAGCATGTACGTTGCATGTGATTTATCAATAAAACTTATTAATCACGTTTTGTTTGCACTAGAATTTGTCATTTCATCCGATTCCCCTGAACCACTCATTTCATCCAATTCTCCCACGAATTTACGAAATGATATTCAATTAAATGATGACTTATATGGGACTTATATGTATAAAACCCAACCTATTGTTCATTCTCTGCTCTTTGAGCCTATCTTGTTTGAAGGAATAGCTTTAGCCCATTAACAATACTTGGGCTGGATGTACCTCCAATATCTGCCATTTTCCTATTGTTTTCTAATCTTCCTTTTTTTTTATTTTCCTTTTAAGGACTCTCTATCTTACTATCTTAGTTATGTAGGTAAAATTACACTAATAGCCTAAATTTACCATTTCATCACCTAATAGCCTATGGATGACAATATTTCATTAAAAAAAAAGGATCAAAATGTCATATACACCCTTGAACATTTGTTCATACCGTTTTTAAAATAAATAAATACATATATGAAAAATAGTTTAAATATTGAAAAATAAAGAAACACCATAAAAGGAAAATATTTGAAAAATAAATATTAAAACCCGAACACAATATATATTAAAGGGAATCAAACCCTCTCCATAGTATATAATAAATATTAAAAGAAAATATTTTAATTATACATATTTAAGAAGATCACGAATATAACACAGTATATATTGAAAAAAAGTCTTATATGTAATTAAAAAAATTATCGTGAATGTACCATATTATATATTTGTGAAATATATTATAAAAAATAGTTACATATGGAAAATATACTATAAAAAACTAATTACATATGAAAACATTACAAAAAAAACACAGTATATAAGAAAATATTCATTCCATATCATGATACATTATTGAACTCATTATAATTAAAAAAAGATTAGCGTAAATACATCACATTGTATATATGAAAAATATACTATAAAAAGTAGTAATATATGAGAAACATATTATAAAAAAACTAATCGTGGATGAAAATATTGCAAATAAAAAAGGACAATATATAAGAAAAAACTCATTGTATATCATTATCCAAAAAATGAATTGAATATATAATCACTAGAAATTCCAGATTTCTTATGCACCTTCAGATAGTCTGGAGAAAGAGTGTCGGAAGATAGAACATCTCCTAATGCATAGTTTGGTGCATCAAGAAACATAGTATCTCACGACATCGAAGGTAGTCGTCTGTCATTGTTGCACCATCTCCCGACGATGTGTCTTGTGGCGTCAAGAGATATAGGCAAACTCGTGCACTTTAAGTAAAGTGTCGAGATTTGTGGGGAACGCCCGACGCTTATCGGGCTATGTCGGGAGATCCCCTTTAAAAACTCTTCCATGTCTGTATTTAATAGATTTGGAAGAAGGGAGAAGAAAATTTCGGGAGAAAGAAGAAAGAATTAGGGAGACGACTATCGTTCATTTGCCCTCACCGTTTTCATTGCTTCCACTGTCGACGCCACCTGCTTTGTCTATTCTGGCATGTTATTTATTTATACTAATTTTGCTCTAATACAAGGATTTGAGGAAGTACTTTTTTCATTGGGATCTTTGGAATTTCATCTACTTAAACTTTTCATAAATTAGTACATTTTTAGGCTTTTTTTTTTCATTGGGATCTAGACACGGCCAAATCTTCAACTCATATCTAAATTAAATCAAAATCTATTCAAATCGACTTTATACTTTAATACATGAAGATACAACTTGTTTAACTAAAACCTTTCCAGATTATTTCATTGTTGATTATTTAAGTCCTACATAAAGATATAACTTGATTGGATTTATTATCATAAATTGTTATAATGTTGCATTGAAGTTAATCACAAGCTTCCATGTTTTTGTGCTTATCACCATTGTTATGAGTTAGAGACAATTGGAATTTGAATATCTAGTTTCCAATACATAACCTAACATTTTCCCTTCATTTGTTTGCAATCTTGATGGTTAAAGAATATAGAAGTTTCCATAGTTAAATACCAAAATTATGAGTTCAGTAATGGGTAGATTTTATTTTCTCTCAAGCTCAGTCGGACAGTGGTAATATCTCCATAATATTTTAGATTCAGCTTAAAATGTTTTCGTTTGTATAATTTTGGTTTTTGTGTCTACAGGTGCTCAAGCAATTTCCACGAGTGAGATTATTTGTTCCAAGAGTTGGACATATCCCCTCCTTTAGTAGATGACACTTCTGGTTAGTCTCGTTATTTAGATGACACTTTAGGTGGATTTCAAAATTTACATGAGTTCGCACTAATACTATTTTTTCTTAGATGGCTCTAAATCCACTCGTAAGATACATGACCACTCTCGAAACATGGAGTTGGAAAAATACGTCAGCAAACATGAAAATTTTCCAATCTTCATCACACTAGGAGAGAAGAAGCCAATCTCTTCACATGTTGTTCGATTCAACAACATTGTTGGTGTTAGCGTCAGATATGCATTTCCAGTCTAGTGACTTAGGTTTGCAGATGTTCCACCGGAATATATTGAAATTGTTGAGGGCGCTAACTTTACATGTAAGTTTATTAGTTTACATCCTAACTCACATATACAGAAACCTAATCCATTTGTTCTTTCCGTTGTATTGTTATTTCATGCTTGATTTCACAAATCATGCACTTAATAGATTTATTGAACATCAAATGTTAACATCTTTCAAAGAATACAGCACAAACTTGCACATACATTTTAAGAAATGTGGCAATCTTAAGCAAGCACATGTCAAACTAGTTGATTAATTATGTGCATATGTAGTTATTCGTAGATATGTCATGCTAAGATTTAATTTTGTGACTTATCAGGCTTTTAGAATAGTCTTATGTGATAATAGGTGCAATTCATATTCATGTGTTGCTAAAACTCATGATATTCGTGTAATACAAATTTTCCTCTATATCAGCCAAGTGTAAGCAGAAAGAGGTTTTCTGGTAAGTCTAGGGTCAAATATAAGAAATTAATCCTCCTAATGATCTTATTGTGCAACTAACTCATGTGGTATAATCTATATAGTATATATATGAACAATATAATTTATCCTAATTATTTACACTAAGGTGCCTTTGATAGTGCAAGGTCGACATGGCGATGGAGTGAAATGGAGAAAGAACTCATGTGGCAAGCATAGTAGGAAGGAAGACTTAATTAACTAATCACAATGAATTGTCCATTAATAGTTCAAAGTGATACAAAGTATTTATTAATTTCAAAATTAAGGTGAGCGACATTTCGGAGCCTTCGCCATACTTGCTCGTCTCTCGGGATCCAAATACTTAAAGTTGAGTTATGATTTGTATCTAATCAGTTTGTTTGCATTACAAGTAACTTATCCTTAATTAAGGCGGGTAACCTCTCAGTGCTTTCGCAACGCACGTTAACATCTCTACAACTTATGTGAAGGATGAATTTGGCGATAAGATTGTATTACTACAATCTCCTCGCCACTTGCTTAGTTAAATACGTGCTCTCACTTGTCAAGTGATTGCTATTGATACCATTGTCTTTCTCTCGAACAAACATTGTGTTGACATATCCGAGTTTAGCTAAACAAAATACATTGAGATTCTCTAGGATTAATAACACATTCCTTTGCTCATGAACTAATTAAACAGATTGAACGTGAATAACAATAGAGAAATGGGAGAATGATAGAAGAAATGCATTACTATTATAAACATATCTTTAGGTCTCTCGACCATGGAGTACATATTATAAAGTAACAAAAAAAAAACATAAAATGGAATACAAAGAAGTGTATCAAGTTGCAGAGTATGATTTCTCATACTCTTTAGCTTTGATTTTTGCTGATTGTGAGGGGGAGATGGATAGGGGAACGTTCTTTCTCTTTTGTTGTTTTAAGTTCTCACATAAAACTCAAAAAGAAATAATGGAAGACAATGAACTTGCTCTCCGGCTAAAGATTGCCCACTTTGTTATGAAGTAAAGTATTCTATTTTATAGGTCGGAAGTGATGTTGACAAAACATTTCACACCTCATTAATTCTTCTTATTAAAGTTGTATCACGTCGCCTAGACATCCTTTTATCCATTTCTGACATTCGCGCCAACCAAAATTTTTCTACTAATGCATCAGATCGCCTAGCTTGATTGCTCGTCGCCTAGTTGGTTGAATGCGTCTCCCCGTGTAACATTCTATCGCCAAGCTCTACTTCCTTTTGTTTATTATCCTACAGTAAAAGCGTGTAAAACGCAATAAAATAGGGATAAAGTTCTTTTGTAATACGCGATATACAAGTTAGTCAAATCCTTACTTTTTCCCATGTTTTCTTTTGTCCTTATGCGATAAGGTTTTATTATTTTAGATAAAAGACCACAATAACTTATATTTCTACAAGTTATCACAAACTATCTACCAGATTGAAAAATCATTTGGAAGATTGGAACTTATTTTATGTATCCTTAGAGATTGGGTCGTTATGGGATAGTTTGATGATGGAGTGAGTTTGAGGCGAAGAGGGGCTTAAACTTTGAAGGTTTCAATGTAATTGTTACCTTGGCTGGCCTGCCAAAGTGATTTTTTGTGTAAGGAGTCAAGGTTTAGCAATTCTATTGTTGTTACATTTGTAGAAAGAGTCGAAGTTGAGAGGTTGGGTTGTTATGGGATAGTTTGACCATGAAGTGCGTTTCAGGGAGGCTTAAACGTCACTTTGAAGGTCTCAATGTCATTGTTACCTTGGGTGGGCCACGTCGAAGTTAGTTTTGTGTAAGGAGTTTGCCTTCTATTGTTGTTACATTTGTACAAACAGTCAAAGTTGTTACATTGGGTTCTTATCGGGTAGGTTGATGTTGGAGAGAATTTATTGGGTTGTTATGGAATGATAGGTTGATCATAGGGTTAATTTGATCATTGTTAGTGAAATTTTTTTTACTTTTGGCATCCATTTTGGTTTATTTGAAGTTTAAACAATGTATTTTACTTTCATGTGATTATAGACGTGAACTTATTCCAAGATGACATATGGCGATGAGAGATGATGTATTTTTCTTTTTTATGTATTTGTTTCAAACAAACATTGTTAGACTTTTTTTTATGAAATATCTTCTAACTTTGTAAATTAAACTTTGGTATTTCAATGTAGTTATTAATTTTGTAAACATTTTGTCTGTAAATTTTATTGAATTTAAATCGAATTGGAACTCAAAAAGGTACCATAAGTTACAAAAAAAAAATATGAAGATAATAATTTGAAAAATAAACAAAAAACAACCACCCCAACAAATTTAGTACGAGTCAAGAGAGAGGGATCTCCCTAAGCTTTTGAAGTGGCGTCTAGAATCTGGACACTACTAACGTCGTCTTACGGCGTCAAGAGATGTCCATGACGCTGCATTTTGTGCATCGAGAGATCTTCTTCTGACGCATTTCGCTCGATCCAGTTTTAACGGGTATTTATGCGTTGGGAGATCCCCTTTTCTTATAGTGAATGTATGTGCAGAAAAAGAGAAATGTCTTATTGTAAAAAAAACAAAAGGAAACATGTAGAATAAATATAATTAAAATGGAATAAAAAATATATTTAACCAACAAAACTCATAAAATTAAGGGATAAATACATATAAATAAAATATTAAAATAATGCACATTGACTAATAACCATAAATGTCATTTACAATATATATCATATTAATTGCAAAATCATATTAGATAATATTTAAAACTATTTTCAGTTGAATCTTTAATCTATATAAACTATATAAAATGGCTTAGGCGAAGACACATTTGTTTTCCCTATTTGCCGCTTGTTTGTTATATGGTTATTTGATGTAATTTCATAACTAAATTATTAAATAAGATGGTTTGACATATTTTTTTAACTTTCACGTTTTATTAGTAACTCCTCTCATTTTTCTTCTTCCTTCTCTCCCTTCTTTTTAATTTCTTTTTTTTTTTTCTAATTTTGTTAATCTGCTCTCTTTTATATATATAAATTTTGTTTGCAGAATTATGATATGTTCTCACATTCTTTTTTTTTTTATGTTTTATAAATTTTTTTATTGCTTCAAATATCTCTAAAGGGAGAGATTACATGTAAAGAACCAACTTTTGAAACTAAGCTGAGGTCATTACTTTAAAATAAATAACACTTTTCAATTGTTCAAAACATGACAAAATTTAATTTTTTATTAAATAAATGTAAAACAACCATTTAGGAATCAAATTGGCAAAATAGTAAAATAATAAGAAAATGGATCCTATTTCGAGCCCTATTTAATTTTAAAGAAGATAAACATAAAATAACCATCAAGTTTAAATAAAATGTTAAGCAGTCAAATCATGAAAACATTTAAAGAAAAGCATAAGCAAATACTATAAAAGTCTCCATATGGCATGTCACAGGCCCTTCTTGTCCCTCCCAGCTTTCCACCATATGGCATGTCACGGGCCCTCCCATCTTTTCATTTTCTCTACTTTGCCTAAAAAAGTGGGTATAAGAATATACTGATCAGTAAAAGACTAACTGGTCCCGCTATGTGAATTGTTAACTTCTCAATAGGAGGTAACCTCAATCACAACAATCTTATGGTATAGAAGAAACACACACGGTCTAGTGATCTCATAGGAACACTCATCAGTTTGGTGATCCCACAAGAGCATGCATTAGATTGGGCAATCTAGTGATCTCATCAAACTACACATGAATCATAACATTCTGGTAGTCCCGTCAGACACACAACCATTACAATCAAAAGGTAGTGTTCTCGAGGGACCCCGTACATGTAGAGTACACGTCTAATAGCAAAAACTATTAGACACCAACAATCCACAAAACATGTAACAATCTAAAATAAGCATAGCATGCAATATCCGTCAACAGTCCATAATCATACAATCAGTCAAGCATGAACGTCACAAAAGATCAGCCAACAAGTCTTATAGCTCATCTATGCATTTTAACTATCGTCAAGGCATAATCAGCTGACCCATGCATATTCTTAAATTTTCATTTTGTTCAGTAATAGAATCTCTTACCGCTAAAATTACTTGGATGCAAATTAATCTAAACCCAACCGAAACATAAACAAAGATTAAATTAATAATTTGGTCAACCATAAACATACCAAAATGCACTTGAAATTTCTTTTCAATCTAATTTGAGAAAAAAGATCCAAATTAAATCAAAATGTTCCAAATGCACCTTCAAGATTAGGTAAAAACCCAAAATTAACTCAAACATAAGCTTTATTTCCAAAATACATGACTTTTTCACCTTAAATAGAATTTTAATGGATATAAAAAAGGAGAATTGTCAAAAATAGAAAATTTGACAAAATACTTACAAACTATAGCAAAATTTCAGATTTTATCAATAGCAAACATTTGATAGCCAGTGATATCCTTCAATGCTACTGATAGAAGGATATCACTGGCTATCATTGATCAAATCCAAAAATTTTGTTATAATTTGTAAATATTTTAATTTATTTTGCTATTTTAAAAAATACTCCAAAATACCCATATTAAAACCCTTTCAATATACCCAGCTAAAGCTCACCAAACAAAGCTCCAGTGAGGATAGGTGGTGGCTTAAAGGAGGCACACGGTGTCCAACGCGGTAAAGAGACGATGGTGCTATGAGCAACATGGACAGGCTTTGCGATTGAAGGATGAACAACAATGTGGATCCAGCTCGGCTTCGTATACGACTGGATGTGTGTGCCTCGACTGAAGGCTTGTAGGCTTCGTCGGATGGTCGTTGTTACGCAAAGGAGCTTCATCAGCTAGAGGACTTACAGCGGTCGATGATGCAAAGTGACAACAACAACGACTACGTTGAAGAAGAAGAGATGAAGTTTCTTTTTTTTCTTTTTACTTTTACCACATTCCCAATAAAACCCTAATCTTAAATAACCAAAAAAAATAATAATAAAACTTAATTATCTTTATTATTATTTCCTTTTCCTTTCCTTTCCTCCATTAAACCCAATCAAATGAACCCCTCTTCATTAATTATTTATCAATTATATTTCAACAAATATAATTATTTTTATTTTCTGGAACATTTTTTAAAAATAGGAAAATAAATCCATAGCAAAATTTTGGATTCTATCACTGATAGTCACTAATATACTTCTATTACTGTCTATCAATGTTATTGATAGAAGCATATCAATGGTTATCAATATCTATTATTGATAGAATCTAAAAATTTTGCTATATGTTATAAATATTTTGTCAAATTTGTCACTTTTGACAATTTCCTTTATTTTTTTCATATAAATACAACAAACTAGCAAAATATTTATATTGTATAGAACAGTTTCAAAAACGAAAAAAGCCCACAAGTCCACCAAGAAAAATGTAAAAAAATGTCTCAGTCAACATACTATTAATTGGCCACTTGTGCGCGCAATATATTTGGTACACAATCTTGTACCAAGATCTTTTAGATTTAGTACACACCCATGTAGCCAAATCTAAACGATTGTATACCAAATATAAAAGAATTTTCAAGATCGCGTACCAAACATAAATCTTTTATATTTGATACACAGTCTTGAAGATTCTTTTATATTTGGTAAACGATCATTTAGATTTGGCTACATGATCGTGTACCTAAATCTAAATGATCGTACAAATATTCCAACAATTTTTTTCAAGATCTTTTATATTTGGCACACGATCTTGTACCGATATTATTTAGATTTGATACACGATTGTGTAGCCAAATCTAAACGATTGTATACCAATATTCCAACGATTTTTGTTCAAGATCGTGTACCAAAATCTTTTATATTTGGTACACGATCTTGAAACAAATAAAAAAAAATTTAAAATAATACAAGATTTATGATTGATTTAAAATAAATATCATAATTTCAAAAAAATATTAAAGAAAAAATGCAGAAGGAGAAGAGAAGAAAGAAGATGAAAAGGAATGACAAAACCTATAATATTCAAAAGAAAAAATGGCCAACTTCATGAGTTTTTTTATTTTGTTACATGGGCCGTAAATAATCCACCAATTTGTTATAAAAATTAACTTCTTTGTATATATATATACACGTATAATTAATAACATTTCTATGAAAAATTTCAAAACCTTAGTCAAATTAAATATACACCCATATATATATTTAGTTAATTTCAATATCAACAAAACCAATTAACTTCATATTCAAATAAATCAAAATAACACCCAATAAACTCAAATATTAAGAAAATTAAGATAATTAAATTCAAAATTACCTTAATTTATAGGATGTTACGTTACAATTATTTTTTAAAAAAAAACTAGTAGGTCCTCAATGATTATTTAATATCATTTTTTCTTTTAATGCAATTTCATCGTTTTTTCTTCTTTTCAAAATGCTTTTGCAAGCATATTGATGCTATTAATCTCCATATATTGAAGAAGGTGGAGAAACTAAGACTATGCACTCTTAAACGATCAGTCGGCTATCCCAGATAGATAGGGATAGATAAGTGATAGTTCTAAACGATTGTTTACCAAGATCTAAATGATCTTGGTAAAAGATCATGTACCAAGATCATTTAGATTTGGTATAAGATTGTGTACCAAGATCGTTTTTATATTTAGTACAATAATCATGTACCAAGATCGTTTGTTTCAAATACACAGAGATAAACCACTATTACTTCTATCTCATATAGATAAGTGATAGATTTAAATGATTGTTTACCAAGATCTAAACGATCTTTTAGACTATATTATACGATCGTTTCCCAAGAAGGTGATAACTTGTAGAAATACAAATTATAGCCTTTTAGATAGAATAATGAGACCAAAATGCATACTAAGTGTGTCAAAACGTGTAACTAATGTTGTAAATTCATAAATATTCAGAAATACGCTTCACATAAATCTACATGCCTGTTTTACCCTATTTTTAGTGTCTTAATGCAGGATATGAACAAAATAAGAAGCTAGCAAATCGCAGAGAAGCTTGCATGAAGTCTACGCGAGAAGACCTTACCTAGCAATTACAATTCCTAGGTGAGATCCACATCAGAATGCGAGAAGAGGTTCGCTAGAAGATAAAAGTGGTAGATAGAGTTGATATGACTCGACAAAGGCAATTTCTGACGCTCACATGTTCAAGAGAATAGAAGTTTCTCACTCGAATTTGCCTATAAAAGGAATTCATCTCTGTTAAGTAAAGGTTGGAAGGTCGGCTGAGAGAAAAGTAAAATGTTTGTACGGATCGGTCCAAACCCTAGAGAGTGGTGGAAAATAGTAGGCATTTCCATTGTCTATAAAAGTCTTTCTTTCTCTTCTTCGGTCAGTTTGTAAGTGACAGTTTAGAGTCCGAATAGAGAAGATGTTTTCTTTTGATTCTTCCCCTAACTTATGTTAACCATTTCTACACTTTCCATTTTTTATTTCTTTGTAATATATTTGTTCATATATTGTACAGTGGTCTAAGGCCTATATTTTTTAATACATTGCATATTTACACCTTTTCAATCCATCACATCTTACTATTCATCTATCAATGTATTATTCGTAGTTTAGGCGTGTGATAAGTCTTGTAAGAAGCTTAGTTTATAACTCTTATTGTGTTAGCTGAGCTACATTCATCACTTGGCCAGTCTTTATCCCCAACTATCCAAGAAGGCAAGTAACAAAGATATAGCTAACGCACGCAAGGAAGGGTTTGGAGATAAATTCCACCTTAGTGAGATAACTTCCATCATTTGTGTCTCGAAAGGAGAACAAGTGTAGGTGTTTGGCGCCAAGAGGTTGTCATCCTTAAAAGAGAATGTCTATGCGTCTTGTAAGTGATATATATCTCGCTTAACCCAGCTTAGTCATTTTTCATCTCGAGAGGCGAGCAAGTGTGGTGTTTAAAGACACCGAGAGGTGCTCGTCTTAATCATAAGCTAGTTAACTAAGTTATGTCGCATCAAGGTTTTCATATTGCTTAATTTCCTAATAGTGCAAAGACCTTCCTTCACCCCTATCTTATATGCAAGTTAGTTCACTTTTCCATCTCACATCCATCTTAATTCTCCTTTACAAATTCTCTAGAGTAGATAGAGTGTAAACTTACCCTTTACCACACTATTTAGATAATTATTTTATACCATCCAAATGAAGTGTGAGCCCTAGCAATTCCCTGTGTTCGACCCTGTATTATCCAAGAAACCTATTGTTTCGCTTATACTTGGGTAAGCAATAGAAAAAGTTATACTCAACGAGGACTTAGTAACTACATGTCGAGGAGATACATAGTGAGCATGTACTATGTAGTGGCCATGATCGATGACTCTCCATGTAAAATTGGATACCAATATAGGCAACAACATTATTCCTAAGTCCGAACCAAAACAACCAAGGTTTTGGCTTTTGGTCTATCAGAAGGAGAAGTACCATACAAACGTTTGAATGGAGAAATGATTTGAAGAGTAGAAGATGGATACGATAGATGAGAAAGACACAGATGTAAGAGCAACTTTACCCTAAAACTTCTTTGGGCAAGATGCAGAGATGTTGGACACTAATAGAATCTAAAATATGACGATGTTTGTGTTCTACTCAATCATTTTATTAGGATGTATGAGGGCAAGAGTGTTGAATAAGGATGCCCTACTGAGTAAGAAAGAAGATAAGACTCGCAGCCTTATATTTCATGGCATTATCCGTGCGAAAGATTTTAATGGTGTGAGAAAATTATGTGTCGATCATATTGCCAAAGGCAATGTAGATTGAGGCAATTCATAATGATGTTTAAGAAAATGTATCCAAGTAAATCGAGAGTTGTCATCAATAAATAAGACAAAATAACAATAGTCATTAACAGTTGAGGTAGAAGCAAAGCCCCATATATCAAAATGAACCAAACCAAAAGGTGTATCACTGAAAGATAATGAAATAAGGAAAGATAAGGTAGGTTGTTTGACAAGTTTACAATAAACAGTTAAAGGAATCAAATTTTGAAATTTTATTAAAATTTTCAAAAAAATACTAACTTGCAAAGTTTGTTAGAAAAGACATGACCAAGATGAAGATATCATTTATATATAGTAGAATCAATTACAAATGGAAAAACAGAAAGTTGAAGAGATGTGAGCTCAAACAATCCTGTACCCACTATCTTGTGAATCTTGAACTTGACATCCATGAGACAAAAAGGTTATAGTTAGACCAAGTTCACAAAGTTGGACAACAAAAGCAAGATTAAAACTAAGGTTAAGGACATGATAAGTATTGGAAAGAGTGACAGTAAGTGTAGCCATACCAATACGAGAAATAAACATACAATTTCCATTAGCGGCTTGAGTGGTAGGAATGATGAAGTAGGCCTTGGGTAGGAAAAAAGTAAACTATTAGAGGTCATGTGATTACAAAAAGCATAATCAAGAAGCTAGGAATTACCTAATGGATTGCAAGAGCAAGGGGTTTGAAGAAGATTACTTGCTGAAGTAATTCTAGAATTCTAGTAAGAGAAATCTTAGTTAAAGAAGGATCAATCAATGAATAATAGTAGAAGCAATGAATGAGGAATCTACGATAGAGAAACTCCTTGGTTGTGTGGATCTACTTGGATGGAGAGGTGGTCTAGTAGGAAAGTTACCCAAAATATGACCCTGTTGTGACAGTATACCTACACTTAATTGTAAGACAATTAACAAATTTATGACCTTGAAGATTACATTTAGTGCATAAGATAGAATCATAAAGTTTGGCCATGGAAAAAGAGTAAAAATAATTAATCAAATTTAGTATCACATAAACCAACCGGGTCAACCAAAAACCAAAATTGACTAAACTAAAAACCAACTAGATTGAATTAAGAGATTGCAATATATGATTAAACCGCAAGAATTAGGAGAACAAACAGCAGATCTAAGTAGTATACTAACAAATCTCTTAAATTTCGAGCTTGCAACGACGGATGTGAATGTGAAATTAATTGGGTATCGACAATGAATGTCAAGGGCAGATTGACGTCAGATTTAAAGTATGAACGACATATTTGAAACTGATTTGGGCTTCACCTGGCAAATTTATTTGACCAAGCAGAGTTGGAGAGGACGGAACGACATGCTAGCAGCGGATCTGAGTCTAAATCAAAATCGTTTTTCAGATTTGGGTGACAGCACAAATTATTCGTTCATAAGGTCTGAGTGGTGACACGCGGAGCACAGAGTTGGAATTGACTTCGGAGCACAGAGTCACGCCTTAGATCTAAGTGACAGAGTTGGGGGCTATCATATCTAAACACAGAGTCGTCAAAATCTTTAGATTTGATTGTCAAGATGTGGTTAGAATCGATAGGTTGACGTCGTCTGGCCGACGGTGTTTGGTCAGAGCCCGTGAAGGTTGAGGGGTGACTAGGTCAAAGTTTTGATACCATGTGAATAATTTGATATATTATTGATAATTCAATATTTTACAAAGAACAATTACATAGGTAAATATATACACAAATTGTTGAATAAATAAGGAAGGTATAAAGCCTAAATTAAGCCTCTAAGTTAGCCTACATTAGAATAATTTAACACTTACAAAATACAAATATGGTAACAAAATTAATAGTCAAATTAACTTGAGGTCCTTTAAAAGTATTTTTCAAACCTTAGGGGATATTTGGGGGAGGGAAATGAAATGAAAGGACTTAATCCTCACGTTCTTTCTTCCTCTAAATCCTTCTCTTTTCTCTTCTCGATCCTTTCCTTTCATTTCTCTAATAAATAATTTTCCAATCACATCAAACTTTTCTCTTTTTCCAAAATATAAATATCTTTTCTTTAATAATTATATTTTAACAAATATAATTATCTTTTCATTTTTTCACAACAAATTTCTAATAAATTTTTACTTTTTAATTTAATTAAATAAACGTTAAAAAATATTTAATTAAATTCAAATTCAACAACACTAAAAATCCAAATCCAATAATTAATTAAGTATTCAACCCACAAATATTTAATTAATTTTAATTCCACAAAACCATAAATTCTAAATCAAATATCTTGTGATTGTTCATCTGGTTGAACTACATTACCCGTTTTTGTTTTGGTTTCTATTGTTGTTTTTTTTTCTATTTTACATTATCCTGATGTACGATGTAGTTGATGTTCATCGTTTAACTGTATTCCTAATAAAAAAATCTGTATTTTATTTCGTTTTAATGTTATTATGTTCGTCGTCGTTTGTTTAAATCGATTATTAATGATACACAATTTCCCAATATTTCACTTACAACATCAATTTTAAAAAATAGATGTAATTTCTTTCGCACGTAACGGATCAATAAATTTATTGGCACGGAAAGTTTGCGTATAAAACGTTTAAAATTGACATTGTATTTATGAAAACTAATGGAACATGTTTTTCGATTAAAAATTTAACTTACGGTAAATTAAAAATAGGAATATTTGTTATTGGATATACAATACGATTTTTTATAAAAAAAAATACAAGAGTACAAATTTTAAAAAAAAAAATAGTAAAATTTCTCGATATTGCGCTTACAACATCAATTTTTAAAAGTTAGCACGGAAAGCTTGCGTACAAAACGTTCAAAATTGACATCGTATTTACGAAAACTAATGTAGTTTTTCAATAAAAATTTCAAATTTCAATAAATTAAAAATATGGTACAAATTTTTACAAAATGAAAAAAAAAGTAATCAATTTTTGTAGTGTATTGGATTTACGGTACAAATTTAAGAAATACATTTTACACAAATGAAAAAACAAATTAATACAATTTGTTTGTGTATTGGATTTACGATACGAATAAAAAAATTATTTTATACAAATGAAAAAGAAATAATACACTTTTATTATGTATTGAGTTTACGATATAAATAAAAAAATATTTATACAAAAGGAAAAAAAAGGTAGTACAATTTTTTTGTGAATTAAAGTTACAGTACAAATTAAATAAAAAAATACACAAATGAAACAAAAATTTTATTATTATTATTATTATTTATTATTTAGTTTACAGTACAAACAAAAAAAGAATTTTACACATATGAAAAAAAAATTAATACAACTCTTTTTTGTATTGGGTTTACTTACCCATGATAAAAAAAGTTTATACAAATAAAAAATAATTAATACAATTTTTTTTTTGCAATATTGGGTTTGCCGTACAAATTAATATATATATATATATATATATATATATATATATATATGTCGTAATTCTTTCCTTGTAATCCTTCTACAAACAAGTATTATAATAATAATTTTCTTCTTAATCCCTCATTTTTCATATTCCTTTCTCCTTTATTCTTTTCATTTTCCAAACAGTTTTTTAGGGACTAAAGTGTCCCTTTTGAAACTTTAGGGACTAAAATAGACTCTTACCTCAAACTAAGTGTATTTTGCGTATATACTACAAAAAGCAAAGTCGAAAACCAAACAAAATTGAACCCCGTGCATGTAGTTTGGTTGAATTTGATTTGAACCAATAAATCACTTTGACTCAATTTTACATATAAAATTAATTTTTTTTTATTTGGTTTGGTTTGATGGTCAAACTAAATTGATTCCACCCTTTGTTTTCATGGTGAGAGTCTGTTTTTAACCTAAGCAATTTGTACTTGTATTTAACCAATTTGTTTTCTCTTTTGTGTACAAGAGGGGTGATAGGGTCGGATTTAGAGTGAATAAAAGAGCAAATCAAACAATTGACTTTACAATTAAGGGATCTAAACCAATATCCAATAAAGAACAAAACTAGAGGATTGATTTTTATTTGGTTCGATTTTACGGTTGGGTTCTGGATTTTTAACATTTTTTCTTTTTTAAAAAAAAATTATATTTTCATTTGCACTTAGAATTGAATATTGTTTTTCTTTTTATACTTCTCTAAATAAGAAACATATACACTCTATAATAATTGATCTTTTTTTCTAAAAAAAGAAATATATGTGCACTGTAATAATTGAAATACTAAAACATACGTAAAGTAGAGTTTTATTTTTAATGGTATATATACTATGAAATCAGTTGGGGTTTGGTTAATTTTTTTCAATAGAGAATTGATCTGAAGCAACGATAGAAACAAAAAATATATTTAATTTTATATTAAAAACCAAACCAAACCCCAAACCCCAAACCCAGCTGGTTGGGAATTGGTTTGGTTTTTGGTTCGTACAACACATAAACGTGTAAGTTTTTCGATTGTTTTGTACGAAACGGATCATGTGAAACGAACGAAAACCAAAACCAATCCATTGAAATCTATCTATCTGCTCCACCAAAAGCCCTTTTCCTACGACGCATCCACCGGCCCATCTCCGATCAGATCTGTTCCTTTTTTCTCTAGATCTGCCCACCAACGTATCTCAAAAAAAGAAAACAACCCTTCGACTTCTTTCAATCTTAAAACTTCCTCGCATTTATGCAGAATTCTTGCTCCCAAATGCTCGAGCATGAGCTTTCTCACTAAAGAAATCGCTGAGATCGATAAGGTTTGTGCATCGATTTCGCTGAAATGGGATCGGCCCAGTCCGTGCAATTAGAGGAGGAAAGAGAGGAGGAGGAGGAGGAGGAGGAGGAAGAAGACGACGATGAAGATGATGGTGATGATAATGTCGAGCCAGCCAGAGCTGAATTGGATAACTATTTGGTGAAGAAGGTTATCGAGCAGGAGCCGGAGATGCTACCTTGTCACGCATTAGCCTCGCCGTTGTCTCCTCAGCCTTCCTCCATTGGTACACCTCGATTGGGGCCGGCGATCAAAGTTTGGGACCCGTATAATGTCTTGGCGCCACCGCCGCAGCTGCCTCCTCCACCGTTGTTCACTCGGAGCTTCTCGTCCAGTTCGATTGAAGACGATCGGGTGGTTATGGAGGTTTTTCTGATTAGTCATGGGGAATGCGAGTTAAATTTGAGGTCAGACTTGGTCGGCGGGCGGTGTCCTGAGGCGGGTTTGACTCCGAAAGGGAAGCGGCAGGGGAGAGCGTTGGCGGTGTTCTTGAAATCTCAGGGGATTCGTTTTAATGCCGTGTATTCGTCTCCCTTGGATCGGGCCCGATCTATGGCAGTTTCCGTTTGCCAGGTAATAATTCTGTCGCATTATTATGCTCATCAACTGTTTGTCAGTTGTCCTCTGAGGCATTCGGTTTCGTTTCAATTTATGATTGAATCCTCGTAACTTTGTTTGTAAATCTCTTGTTCATCCTCTGCTTGAATTTGATAAAAAACTTGGTTTCAAAGGACCAATTAAGCCAACTCAGAATCTGTGAAGAATTTGAAATAACCTAGCCAAGTGAGGAATGGGCTCTTGTGTGCCCATTATAGTATTATAGTTCAAGCAAGCAAGCAATGGATAGTACGAAGCCTTAGCCAACTGTTATTACATTTGAATACTTCAAGAATCCCACCCAGATGATGATATTTTTAGTTGAATTCTAGAGGGCTATTAATGTTTGTTCTTTTGGGGCTGGATTTAAATGGTTTGAAGTCTTGGCTGAATGTTGGAAACTATCTCCTGTATATTGCATTGTTATAGAATCAAGGTATTTGATTGAAACCCGTTGATATCTATAGCTGCTATTGGCCTTACAAGTTACAAGTGACTTGATTAACGCCTGCCTTACATTAAAACTTTGATTTTTTTGTTTTCTGGATTGTTTCTTTTTCTTGAATTGTGCAAGCCATTTCTGGAACGAACTTGCAGGAAATGAATTTTATGGAGGAACAAATACAAAATTCGGATTCCCTTACAGAGATGAGTCAGGGACACTGGGAGCGTTGCCTTCGGTCTGAAATATATACACCTGAAACATTGAACTTCATTGATAGAATTCAACCCGACTTCTCTCCACCAGCTGGAGAATCGCTAAGGCA